>NCSK02000075.1:0-122963 GCA_002276475.2 Chlorociboria aeruginascens | reverse complement strand
GGGGGGGTGGGGGATGCTGATGAAGGTTTTCTTGGAGAGTTGGCTTCTCTGGAGGGGTTTCTCACTATCTTATCTTATCTTATCTTAGCTTATCGCAACCAAAAGATCAACAACTGTGGCACTCCAGCCTCAGGCGGTACCGTTCCATCTCTACGATGACCCAGCTGGCTTCCCCGCACCTCCGCGGGACCACCAGGACCACTGCTCCGTATTACCTCGGAATACGTGGCCGAAATTGGCCAGTGCAATCTGTGCGAATCACGCCAGCAGCCGTCGGCGGTGGAGGGTCCTGGATCCGAAGAACGATATTTATGATTAATATTAACAGGGGGAGGGAGGGAGTGTTTTGGCCAATTATCACGTCGACCGTGATGCACCAAATATATCCTACCCATTTGTGAGCATCGCATAAATCGCCTAAGCACGTGCAATCACGCGCCCGTGGGACTGCCATAAGTATGTTGATTCCCGACCGACCTCTATAGAAGTCGAAGATAAACCAGCACACAATTCTCTGCAGATATACCTCCGGCAATTTATTAATTGAATTGTTATGCCAAAGTCCTGGCGCGGCCACCCCCTAGGGTCCAGACGAAGGGAGGTATCAGAGCCTCCCGAGGTAGGCCCTGTCCCTCCTGTACTACGTATATAAGGGCCCCGCCAAAACGATGATGAATCGTAGTGATTATATCATTCTCTCTCCCTTGCAGAGAGAGAGCGGTTCAACAACCAATCAAGATGGGCAACATCTTCCAAAGCAGCGCCCTCCCGAGAGCTCGTGTTTCATGTCCCTTGCAAGCTTCTTTCTGTCTTGCTCTCTCGTCTTTCCCTCTCCCATCCATCACAATCCATCTTGGCCCAGAATACTCTTAAATCATCATAATCAGAACTCTTCTCGTTCTTTATTCGGCTCATCGTTCTTACTTCTCGCAGGCGCGTTGGTCCCTTGCATTGTTGCTTCTTCTGTCTTTCTTCGATCATATTAGTCCTCCCGTCTGTTTGCCCTAATCTGTCCGGCTTTAATTAAACAGGTAATTGGAGGCCCGCCTCACGACCTTTTTTTCTCTCTTTTTCTTTTCCTCGGCGTCGAGCCCCAGCGCGCATTTCACGGAATCTGTGGCAAGTGGAGGAGTTATGGTGGCAGCGTCCGGCGGCATCATTCTTCAACGAGAACTTGTGTTTGCGTGCCGTCTCCGACACCTCCCAACACTGCCCACCCCCGTCAAACACGACCACGCTTCACCACCTATCTCTGTTTGTGTGTCTGTGTGGCTCTTCATGGCCCGTTAGATCGATTCTTGCATCTCGGGGCATGCGAGCACGAGCACGAGCACGAGCACGAGCAAGAACAAGAACAAGAACAAGAACAAGAAGCAACGGTCCCATCGTCCCCACGACCACCGCCCACGCCGCTCGTTCTCCCTGTGCTTGGTTATTGGTCCAGGCCTGCTGTTATTTCCCTGCCGCGCGACAGCACAGGACTACTGGCCATCATCATCCCCTTTCAGCGGACGTGCACTTCTCCCTCTCCCCTTGATTCGTTCTTGGTTAGCGCTGGGTCTATTTTTAGACTCCCTGCCATCGCCAACAACGCTGCGTTTTTCCTTCTGAATCCTTCGTTCACCGATTCACACAACCAAAAGTGCGTAGCCCAATATAATACCAGGGCGCTCAGCAGGTCTGAAAGACGCCGATACTTCACCACCTCGCAGTCATACGTCGTCGCCTCCCCGGGTCCAACTGGTGGTCGGTCGACTGAGACCGCACCTGGAGCCAAATCTCATCCGACACAGCGGCAAACCCGCATCGACTCGATCATCCCCAGGGCGTCTAAGTATATCATTTAGCGCTTGGTTGTGGAGTTTGGAACGTGTCTCAAAAAGCCTGGTGGGTACTCGATTTTCCTATTTATCATCACCCTTGTTGAGAAATCCACCTGAAATGGCCTCTGCTCCTATGTCGAAGGATGCTACACACATACAGTTTTCGTGTTGATCGCAAACAACCGCTGTCACCTCTCTTCGTCAACATCTCTCTTCCCTCTGTCTATTGTATCGGGGCCATGTGCTGAGGACGTCTCCCCCCCCCTCTCGCCCCCCATACGCTGGTTTCATTCTTCTTCGATCTATCAGTTATGGCTCAAACATCGACTCAGATTGCTAATAGTCCCCTTTTAAAGAGACCCTTCCCTTTAGTCGCAACTTCAACTCCGTCCTCTCCTAGCCGGGCCACAAGATCAAGAAAGATCGTCGTTCAAGGGGGAAGCAGAAGGCACGGTGCCAACAGTAGCTGGGCAAATTCGGTGGCTTCTCATCCGCGAGGCTTCCCTTCGTTGCGCAAGATGCCATCAGCTGCCGGCCCACGAACGTACGAAAACCACATCCCTTCTTTCATGTCGGTGTACGATATGGACTCGAGTGTGATGGATACGGCGAGGTCTGTTCCTGAAAACAAATTATCATTGGATCCATATCGACCTCACCAACCCCTCCAAGAACAACAAGTTCATGATGAGACCGAATCCCAACCTCACTCGCATCAGCATCGGGAAAGCACCTCGACCCAGGCGTCGGATTCCACAGATTCGTCGCCGACAACAACGATATCTACCGTTGATTCATCTTCATTATCGGACCCTTCTCCAAGCTCGTCTCCCGAATCGCCCATAACTTTGGTGCCGTTATCGTCATTTGCTGGATCAACTTTCACCCTCGATTCCTTCCAAAATTTGAAGATGTCGGATATTAGTACCAGACCTCTCCCCTCAAGGCCATTACCATTACCACATAACGCAGAGCGACCTATGACATCCCCAGGTCCGCGAAAATTCAGAAATCCCAAGAGTCTGGCCCTTAATCTCTCTACGACAGTTGATGCATTCCGGACATCTGAACCCTCCTCGCCCTCGTTCATCAAACCGCCAGCATTAAAAGCTCGGAAGAAGCCAAGCTTATTGAGTCTGAATACAGGCGCGGCAAACTCGAATTCCTTAAACCTAGAACCGCTTGCGTCTCCTGGGATGCCATCCGTGTTGCAGAGGAGAGGACTAAAGCATTCGATCTCATCACCCCAGATGCTTATAACCCCGGGATTTGGCCCCATCGGAGGCATGTCTTTGGGTGAAAGACTACCGTCGAGAGCTGCTTCGAAACTACAGGACTCGAATACTTTTACTATTAGTGAAGACATAGACCCAGATGCTCCAACGGTGGTTCAAATGGCGACCAGAGTTCCTGGGGTTGCTGTAGGTGGAGACACATTTGATCGACGTCACTCGGGGGAAGATGCAGCGTCTCCATCGTATCCCGACGGGCCAGTCCTCATGTACGAACCGAACGTCCATCTCTATCTGGAACCTAAAATTGAAGAGGCCATGAAATTCGACGTCATTATTAATGTTGCTCGAGAAGTCAAGAACCCCTTCGAAGACAAGAGCGAGGCTCAAGATGGGGAAACGTCAAAGCCGACCTTGGACGAAGTTTCGAGTCTTTCTTATCATCCTCTTCCAACTCCTGATACTGCAGCATCAATGGCATCGTTCACGACAGCTTTTGAAGTCCAACCGGCTGGTTCTGAATCAGGTTCAACAGAGTCATCTCCATCCACGCCGAGACCCAACGTGGCCCCGAAAATTCCAGAATACATCCATGTTCCTTGGGACCATAATACGGACGTTAAAGATGAGTTGTGGGATCTGTGTCAAATAATCGAGGCGAGAGCCAAGGAAGGAAAGAAAGTCCTAGTCCACTGTCAACAAGGTGCCAGTCGGTCAGCAACTTTGATAATCGCATATGGGATGTACATCAACCAAGATCTAGGGCCAAACGAGGCATATTCTCGAGCTCAGGCAAAGTCCCGTTGGGTGAACCCGAATATGTCGCTTCTATTTTCTCTCAACGATTTCAAAAAGGTTATTGATGGCAAGAAAGCTGAGAAGACTGTTGTTCGGAAATCCCAGTCCAAGCATAGAACTACGGCATCGGCAGATACTGCTGATCCTCCCCCAACTCCAACGCGAGTTCGAGGTAACTCAAACCCTGGTTCTGCAACACGTGAGAATTTTGATTTGGACGTCGAGGACAGAGAGAATGGTCGAGTTCTCTCGGACTGTGGTATAATTCGCCCTATCGGTACCTTTGATTTTGGATTTGGTAACCCAATTCCCCGCAAGATCGAAACCATGCCAGTAATCGATGACTGGGAATCTGGACTCATGTCACCTCGCCTAAGTGAAATGACCAACAATCCCATACAGCACGCTTTTTCACGCGTATTCCCGCAACGTTCAGAAGAACCGACTCCCCCACCCCACGACAGCGTGTTCTCACCCAAAACTTTTGAATTCCCTCGATCATCATTCTTCCCTGCACCCATCAACCTATCCACCGCATTACCCGTCGAAGAAGATCCTCGAAGTCCCCCCGCTCGAGGAGAAGTCACCATTACGCGGTCGATCGACGACTTCCTCTGAACCTTATAATTCAAGAAGCGTATAGACTTTAAAGCTTATTACGCAACTATCCTCCACCATCAATCAGCAACCTCGTGTTCTTCGTTTATACCTTTTGCATTTCAGTTGGGGCGTTACAAAGAAAGTACATATCGTATGTAGTTACGATGGAAATGGCGGCGTTGCATAGTCGTGGCGTTTCTATGGCAGGTCATCGTACCGCCCTTTGTAAGAATTAATGCGTATTTTGAGGAAGTGGAAGTAAATAGGCTTGCTTCGGAATAAAAATAGATATCCATGATTCGTTTTTCACTTTTACGATTGTGAATCTATGCTTCAAATTAGAAGAAATGAGTGTCCTCGATATCCATAGGAGGTAGATTGACTGTATGTACAGTTACCAATAAATGAACCATAATAGTAATCTCATTTATATTCTCTTCTCTATGGAACCCGAACCGATCAAGCAAGAGGATGAATTCGGTCATTCATACTGGAACAAAGATCATCTTATCTATCTCAATGTCCCATCATCACCTTATCTATATCTTCCAAGCTAGACTTAAGTATCACTTACTATTACTACTACTCCCATAACAACGCCTAAAATGCCCAACCTGACGCCCCCTTATACAAACATCTACAACAAAAAAACAGAATAAAATTACTCAGTAACTTTACAAAGCTTTCTTCGCTTTCTCTTTAGCAGCCTTCTCTCTTTTCGTAATGATAGCCTCAGTCCCGATACCGCCAAACACCAGCCCAACACCCAACCACTGTTTGCCACCGAGCTTATGTCCGAACATAAGCACGGATAGGATCATCGTGAGCATCTTGCGGGTAACGGTGACGGTCACGAGGAGCAGGGAGGAGAACGTGGAGAGCGTATAGACTTGGGGATTTGGTTAAGTGGATGTTTGAAAGAAATAGAATAGCTTAGGGGGGCAGATAGGATAGATAGGGAGACGTACAGATGAAAACTTGTCCGACAGCGCCACACGCTGCGAATCCTAACACGTCGTACCACACACTGGGGTGGCGTCTCATGAATGCCAACGCGGCAGCGAACTCTCCGCTCCCTCCCGGCGCTAGATCCATACCCAAGTACTCCCCCATGCCTGTGTGGACTAGATATGGCGACAGCACTAAATACGAGAGCGTGAGGAGCGTACTCATGATATTATTCGCACACATCATCTGCGGGCCTTTGTACGGCTGGAACGTTTGGAAGATATAGTCCTGTGTAGTGTTCGTCAAGCCATCAAAGAGTAAGTTAACACCTAGCAACAGCAATCCCCAGGCCACATTCCGATCCGGATTGACCGAAGCTTTAGATGGTTTGCTATGAGCTTTTGCAGACCCGGCGTGTAGAGTGAACACGGCGACGCCGGAAGTCACGGCCAGAACGACGAGGTATTTATACAGGGGGTATCGTTTTTGGAAGAGCGTGATGTGGAGGAACATGACAGGGAGCAGTTTGCAAGATTTCGCCAGTATGAAGGTTATATAGTCGATGTGGGCGAGGGAGGCATAGCCGAAAGGAGAGGCGAGGGAGGTAGTCAGCGCGACGAGGAGGAGGGGGGTAACGATCCGCAGGGAGGGGAAGATAGGAGCTTGAGAGCCTCGTGGGGTGTCGAATGTGAGGTAGATGTAGCCTACTGCGGCAGCGAAGAGGGATTGCACTGTATTGAGAAAGACGGGGAATTTGAAGAGTTCGGGGGCGCTGGCAGAGCCATAGGGTGTGGTTGTTAGACGTTCTTGGAGAAGTGCCCACGTAAGACTACATATATATATATAATATTAGTATTTGAAAGTGGTTTAAAGATATAAGATATTACAATGATCCATAGATCCCACCAACAGCCAGCAATAATTGCAAAGCCCCCGCTTCCTTATTAGCCACTGGGACCAGACTCTTCAATAAGTCCCCGTCCACCTTCTCCCGCTCCAAAATCCTAGGGCTTCTACTTGGGGTCACATTCTGATCCGCTTTACTGTAGTATTCGGAGGAAGGCTGCTTTCTTAAAGGAGTAGCCTGTTTCGTTCGTGCCATTCTTATTCGCACTTGAGAAATAAACAAAAACTTTTCGTGCAAGATTCACAAAGTAGTGATGAAATGTGAGTGAATTAAAGAAAGTGAGGAGGAGCAGAAATAAAAAGATCAATAGGTACCCGCCAGATGCCAGATGGCTTTAACTTCTTCGGAAGCTCGAGTCGAGGTCAGCCCTGTCGTGCCGCTTTACCAGTAGAACTTTAGAAAGGTACCCGAACACAAAGCGGTGAAGGCTGTCCTGGTGGGCCCTCACTGAGATGAGACGAGCTCTCGAGTTTCAAAATTCTCAATACAGTGTTATCTAGGAATTATTGCGGGCGTCCTTCGATCCAGAACTATATTTTTCTCCTCGGAGGACCCCCGTTCCACTGCGAAAGATCACTCAATTGTGCCACCAATCTCAAACGACCGGTGTATATTCCACCCTTCCCAAAAACCCCCTTTCAAAAATGTCCGGCGTTGATGCCCCCGAAATCCTCGCTGCGTACGATGCCGTGCGGTCAGACAAGAACGAAACGAATTGGCTTATAATATCCTATGCGTCGAACGTGGGCGACGCCCTTACGCTGACGGAGACGGGGAGTGGAGGGATGGAAGAGCTGGCTGAGAGACTGGATGATGCGCAGGCGCAGTACGCTTATGTGCGAGTCGAATATGCGAACGATACGGAGAGTAAGAGGGTGAAGTTTGTCTTGGTTATTTGGATTGGGGAGAACACCAAAGTGATGAGGAAGGCGAGGGTAAGCATTGAGAGTGGTGGGGTTAAGAGGGTGTTAGCACATCATAGTATACAGGTGGATGCAAGGGATAAGGGGGATCTAGATGAAAAGGAGATTGTGGTGAGATTACGAAAGGCTGGGGGTGCAGATTACAATGGGGGAAGGGGCTGAACATAGGCTCGAGGGGCCGGCCACTTACAGAGGGTTCATCAGATGAGATTATATACGGGTGGTATATTGCAATTTAGCATACAGCTCTTGGATAGCAATGTCACAGTCTCAACCTCACCAACTTGAATGATCACCAGGTGCCAAAATAACGAATAGTTGGAATGTTCTCTTATTTCCCCGCCTATAGATATCTATAGTACATCTTCGAGAGATCTGTAGTTATCGAAGACAGACGGGCGAAGAGGGCAAGTACTAACTCGAGTGATTATCTAGATGCACTAGCTGAGAGGGAGCGAGTCGAAGTTGAGTAGAGTGTTGGCGATTTAAAGGCAAAGGGCATGTCGTGAATCGTGACTTTTAGGAGATTATGGTCATAACCGCATGAATGACGAGATTAGGACGATTCTCGTTCGTTCGAATAAGGACGTCGGTTGGCTAAGAGTCGAGACATTGTGACGGTATCTCGAGTTGTCGAATGTCAAGGCGAAATCGTCTGTATGAAGAGAATGACACTTGATGGGAACACTGAGTGTACCGTCCAAGTTGCGATGACCGTAAGTTCGTGAAAAGTCCGTGCCATAAGGAAAGTAATATTGAAGAAAAGAGCACCGTAATTGCTTTTGGGAAAGGGAATAAAAAGGGGAATCATCGCCAAGATCCATCGTATCAGCCTTGCGGCAAGTCAAATCTGGATGAACCGAGACAAAGCTTGCCTGCTCGAAAAGAAATATGATTTGCCCAATAGGAAAATCCCGATTAATCCTGAGCAGCTCCCTGGCTTCGACGCATTTTCTCAGCCTCAAGATTCTCATAGAGGAGGAAGAGCGCCGTCTCATTGGCCTTCACACTGCCCATGATAGTGAACATTCTCTCGCCGGTATCATCATGCGGGGCTAGAAATGATCAGCGACGAAGTTCTCCGTAATGAAAATAGATAGGGGAAATATACCTTTAGCAATAGAAATGCGTGCACCAGAGGTCTTTCGGATCTCGCTAATCTTGCTCCCAGCTCGACCAATGATACAACCAACCATATCGGATGGAATGCTGATATTTTGCGTTTGGAGTTCATCTCCATTCTCATCGTGAGTGGGAGGGCCGCGTTGTGCAGCATCAGAATCTGAACGGCGATTATTGTAACGGGGTGCACCCTCACTGAAATCAGCTCCGTTACCAGTTCGCATAACACGGGGGCTATTATAGTCACGTCCATTTCCTGGACCGCCTTGGCCAATTCCTCCAGGACCACCACTTTGAGTTCGTACGACAGGGTTGTATAGAACAGTTCCAGTGCCGCGTTGCCAGTCATCGACCAAGCATTTGCATATCTCCCAAATTGCCTTTTGAATACCTTCTGGGCTACCTTGAACCTCGACAATGCGTTCAGTAGACTGTGGAAGCATTTCCTTCTGTGCGACCATGCGAACACCTGATACATCTTGAATATGCTTAATTTTGAGACCTTGACGGCCAATAATCGTGCCCATCTGATTATGAGAGATCAATAACTTAATTGCTGTAACAAACAGAGTTAGTGAATTCCTTATGGCATGGTTTTGCAGGTTCACTTACGATGTGTGCCATTGTTTGCGACAACACCTCCCATACCCATTTGCGGTGCGCCCTCCAAAAGCGCTTTAGCAACAATCGCATAAGCCTTGGAAATGGCTTCACATCCACCAGCAATGGTCAAGACACGGTCATGGACACCTTGCACAACCTTGCTAACACCAGCCTTGACACCAGTATCATCACGGAGGTCTGCAACGTTCTTACCACCCTTTCCAATAATTACACCAGCTTCCTTTGAAGAAACAATAGCTCGGAGAGTAAGTTGGGACTCTGCATATTCTTCATCCGTCTTTGGAAGAGGTTCGCCATCTGGACCAAGGCGTCCTTCATCGCCAACATTAAGATTACTCAGGTTATCGACGACATCGTCCGGGTGAGGAACATTGTCACGGTTGTCTTGTGCAGCAGACATGATGAGGTAATACTTTCGAAGGTAATTACAGGAAGGTATGTCACTTGAGTAGAGAGACAGTCGCGTGAAGAGCTAAAATACAGCACATCAGTTTCCAAAAACTGAGATCAAACGCGCATGTTAAGCCTGCAGAAGCTGAATAATACAAGTCAACGGCAATGGAACAAGCATACCGGGGTGGATATTATCTGATCAAGTAGATAATATCGGGATATGAGAGAGAAGAGGTGAGCTGAGTTGAGGTGGGGCAGGGACAGGATCCGGATTGTCGGAGAGGTAGAGAATTGAAGTGGGGTGGGCTGTAGGGGCTTGAGGAGAAGAGAGGCGGAGGAGGGAGGAGGGAGGTGTAACTAACGACTTGAGTAGGTCGGTGTCGTGGTGGGAGTGAGGGCCGGTGAATATGTGTAGAGGTAGAAGATGGAGTAGCAAAAAATGAGAATGAGGCAGGGGCAAGGCTCTTGGGTGCTTAGTCATGAACGACCCTTCAAGAACTCAACCTTAAAAATTCCCTATTTTTAAATGTAATTTATAATGACAACAAATCCGGAGGAAATCAAAAGTCATAAGCAAAACGGGTAAGGGAGATACAAATCAGTTCAGATACCAAGCTTTGTAAATTTTCCATTTGTTATCAAAATGTAACTGGTCTTGGCAGGCCATGACTAGGCCATGACTAAATCTCGCCAGACCTGGTGGGCCTTTTGTGCACAACGCGGGGCTGCTATGCGTTGCTTATCCCGTGCTTCCAGTCTTCCCAATGTGCCGACGCCTTCTGCATGTGTCTGCATAGTAGTCTCAGGATCTGATCATCTATTGGTTGTTGGTTTGCTCCATTGGATGGGGACCCAGCAAATCAGATTGTTGTCACTAACTATTCAAGCCCTCAAAGATGGAGACCGCGCTCAGTTTCACGAAGCACAAAGATAGTGGGGGTATCTAGGGAAATATTGAACAATTCATCTCATCAGAGTGAAAATAGCTCTTGCTACTAAATTGCCGGATGTGCTTAGGCCCGTTCGGATTTGTGGGAAGCTGCATGGGAGGCTGTCAGGCTCCTACCATGAAGTGATAGAAATGGCTTCTTGAAAATAATATGTGCGTAGCACAATCAGTTATGTTTCTTACCTTTTATAGTCCCAAGATTAAACCCTTCATCCACGTCCGGGAGTGGCCCCAGCCTTGAATTTAAAATGTCGGATTCAGGATCTTCGCCAAAGAGGAATGCTGCTTTTTCTCGACTAGTGGCAGAATTTGACCGTTTTCCAGTCTTAAGGAATGTTGATGACGGTCTAGGAGGTGATGATTTCCCGGCAGTGTTAATGGGTCTATCAGGCTCCAACATCCAGGAGAAAGAAGATTGTGCAATGCTTGAGCGCGTTGGTACAGGCGCAGCTGGTCTGAATGTCAGCTTGGATGACTCTGCCACACTTGAAACTATATTTGGTGAGATTGGAGAGGATAATTTCTTTCCGCATGGCACAGTCATCTGCTTAGCAGCAATCGGTGAAGCGGCTTGATCAGGGGGAGAAGGCTTCGATTCTGTCGTAATATTTTCTTGGCTGGCATCCTGTATGGAAACAGTGGGTTGGTCCGCCAACATTGTTGTTGGGTCCAGCATTGGTGATGGCGAGATAATTGCCTCTCTCTGAATCATAGGGCTGGCCGCCACCCGATCAGAATCAGGTGGGAGCGGGATAGTTGCATCTTCCAGGTAGACCTTTACAAAATTGACTTTTGCAATCGCCAGATCTATAGCTTCTGCATACTTATCCTTATCACCATCTGATTCTGCTGATGAAGTTCTTAATTCGGTCATAGCCTTGTCAAGCATACGGGCTAGCTGTTGATTTCTTTTATTCATCGCCGGCAATGCTGGCACAGGAGGCCCAACAGAGCATTCTTCATCGAGTGACCATTTCGAAACCTCTCTAATTCCACTGCTGAACTTTGGTGTCTGTAACCCTTGCATATTTCTTTTCATCTCTCCCACAGCATCTCGGACGGCTTGGTTAATTCCAAGACGCTCTCCTCGATCAAGCACACCTTTCGCAGCGCCCTGAAACATTGCTTCGACACCTCCCTGCTGCTGTAGAAAACGAGCAGGCGATGGTAGGGGCGATCGAGTTCTAGAGAGTAATTGCTTGGGGCTAAAACTGGCACTGTATGGGGTAGAAGGCCGTGATGCAGATGGATACACCGACGGAGACTTTCCGCTATACTTGCTAATTATCTTGGCTCCACCAGCGGCTTGAAAGTTATCCCTCAGATAGACGGCGTCATCTACGAATGTCTGAAGCCCATGTGGCGAGGGGGATGGATATTTCAGTAGCAACATCAACGCAAGGGAATAGTCAACCTCGATCACTATTCAGTAATCAGTAACGAGCGCCAACATAACCCAGAGCGATGATACTCACATTGCCATCGAATTCTTAGAAGCATCGCGACACATATCATGTCCACCAAATCAAGTGCAGGGTCTTCCGCGAAAATAATATCCCACAAGGTGAGTAAGTCGTCGAATGGAAACTCCCGTCCAAAGAGCAATCGAATCCAGCGTCTACAATTGTTATTAGAAATAAGCCCAGTTACAGAAATGGGATTTGCTCACATCAAAAAGATCTGAGGCAGTACCTCAATATCGGTAAGATGCTTTCCAAGTTCTGGATCAAGACGTGTGAGATAAATTTCGTGTATCCGTTTACTCCTCTCCACAATAGGAGATGCTGCATTCTGCAGAATGCCAGGACCTCCAGATGGATCAAGTGATCTATGATCTGGTTCCCCAAGTTCGTAGAATGACTTCGCAGATCGCATAATTAAAGAAAAAAGGGTAAAAGTGTCGTGCTCGATGTATCTTGCATCTAGTATTTGCTTCAAGAGCACATCTGAATCTGCTTCAGGGACGGATGTTGAGTCACGGTCCTCTTTCAAAGAATCAATAGCATCTTGCTCTATAACCCACATTATAGGCGCCAAGATCTCGTGCATGCCTTGCCTGTAACCTACATCCTGATTAATCTTGCAGAATATAAACAATATATCGAGCATGATCCTCTGGGTCTCTGAATTTCGAAAGTATGGCTTCTCGGGCATAATTCTTTCAACATCCTGCAAAATCTCAATCCGAATTTGCTCATCTTGCCGCAAGTTGTTCCAGGGTGACTGGATTCAGTTATTGACAGAACAATATTATGAGACGATAACCGGGTGAAAGTATATTATGTTACGGATGAAAGTATACTCACATGTAAATCATCATCTAAAGGATCCGATGCAGAGCCCAGCTCTTCCGGATGTTCTACAAACCTCATGAAATGATCCCGAAGGGAAGAATATGCGCTCCGTGAGTTGGCCAGTAACTGTGGCCATAAGTTGATCTCGGTATTCTCAAAGAGTAAAAATATCTAATATTGAGGGTTAATTAAGGGGCAACTTGGCCACAGCCGTCAATACATGCCTTCCAGCACACCGAACGAAGACCAGATATGCATGGGCTTTCTTCCCCATCTCGTCTCATAGCCTTCTTGAGTTCCACCATACTTATAGCGTGGTTTCTCGTATATCGCCATCGCGTTCTTATAACGGTTAGCTTTATTGTTCTGGAAGGTTCAATTTAAAATCATATCACCTTGATTCTTCCAATGATCTCATCACTGCCAGGCAAGGAGTACGTGTAAAGTACCTAGAGTGATCCCAAGTGAAGATCTACGGGGAAGCCAGTTGGCTGACCTAATACTGGTGGGGCAATAGCCTCGCCCTAAACTTAGAATCTTGGCCAATCAAAGGCTCTGCTACCTAGATATTAGTATTTGTCAGCCTTGTACATAAAGCCCAGCTTTTCATCCCATGTGAACGAGACTACGAGGGATCAGGATAACGAAGACGCCTCCAACCAACGTCGACAGATGGGTATACCAGTCAGTATATCTGTCCTTAGGCTGCACCCACTGCCATTGCCTCCATGTTTTAATTAGTCTCCCGGTTTCTTTGGAAAAATCCTCATCCACGAAACCTCTACAGAGCGGACGACGTCTTTCAATGGAAAGGCGACCAACCCCCACCTCCAGATTAGTGATTGAAGAACTATTACTAACCCTACGATCCTCAAAAATTCAGCGTTCTTCACAATGTCATCAGATCTACTAGCAGAGTTCGACAGCTTTTATCGAACTCCCCAGGACGCCAAACCGAAGCCTACGCCGTCATCAAACGACTTATCCTTTCTCAATAATACAACTCCGAATGGACGGTCATGGCAAAGCAATACCCTAGCTCCGCTAGACCAGTCCACGACGCCAAGCGTTAATGCCGATCCATGGGGCTTTTTAACTAATTCCACCACATCGACGCACGCTTCCCAGGCGAATCAAGATATATGGGCGCCGCCGGGCGCAGCAAACATACCTCGTCAGGCATTGGATATATTAAATCCACCAAGGCAATCGAATTTTTCGGCGACTGGACAGAGCAAGAGTGCAGGGGGGCTCGAATGGGGCAATCCGCAGAAACCCACCTTCAATGCCCTCACTGATACAACAAATCCATTTTCGTCGAAATATAGCACTGGACCCCAACATATGCCGCGACCGGCAGCAGGCTCAGGAATTTCCTCCCATAGTGAAGTGTTATTCGACGCCGCGGCTGAATCCGATACCGATGAATTCGGTGACTTCGAGACCGTTACTGAGCCACCCACTTCCCAGTCATTAGAATCTTCCGATCAGTTGTTTGGTGGTCTCGAGCCAAGTCTTCAACCAAAACTGATGACCTGGTCTCAATCCCTATCTGCGCCGGCTAGTAGCAATTCCGGTTCATATCCCTACGAGCAATGCATAGTATCCCCGCCATTGCAAGAGAGAAACCCGTTTTCAAATCTAGGCGTGGCCACGACTCAAGGTGGTACTATTAAGAAAGAAGATGTTGCCAAGACCGCATCACCCGTGACTGCATGGCCGGCGGTCGAGGGGAAATTTCCTCAGGTAGCAATTCACCACAATCCACCAGCCCTGGAATCTCAAATGGATGACGAATGGGATGATTTCTCCCCACGATCCCCAGATAAACCTGCCGTGAAGGCTGCATTCGTGGCTCCTATTTTAGATCCGAAAGATAATTCCTGGGATTGGGGGCCAACAGATCAGGGTGAAAAGATTACCCCTAAGCCCAATGATGCCGCACCTCCAACTAACATTCCGCCACCATCTGTCTTGCTCTCTCTCTTTCCACCTGTACTCGACATGGCACAATCTAGTCTATTCAAAACCGTAACCAATCAATCATTTGAGTTGAAGAAACGAATCATGTCAGATCCATCAACCATAGAATTCTTACGTGCTTTTCTCCTGATTGCTACTGTCGCCGGTCGTATAATTGCGGGCCGAAAGTCTCGCTGGAAGAGGGATACAATTCTAAGCCAGGCAATGAAAATTGGACCTACTGCAGCAGGCAGCAAAGGGGGTATGAAATTAACCGGCCTCGACAAAACCGAAATCACACGAGAAGATCGAGAAGTAGCAGACGTTGTACGGTTATGGAGAGAACAACTCGGCCGGATCCGATCAGCTGTTGCAATTGCCAATTCCAGTATGCAGGAATCTGCTGGACGCTTGGTCATACCTGAACTGAGCGAAGTCATGTATGTCAAGACTCAAAAGGGGGGGCTGACAGCTCCAAAGCCTTGTCTTGTTTGCGGGCTAAAACGAGATGAGCGAGTCGACCTTGTCGACATACAGGTAGAAGACAGTTTTCATCAATGGTGGAAAGGTAAAGCTTCCCTCTCCTATTACATATCCCGTACTCATATATATAGAACACTGGGGTCACCATGACTGCCATAATTTCTGGGAGGAGCAGTCTTCAAAGTTGAAGCATCGCTAGCTAACAGCTACTACGATGTACTATACGATGTTTTGAAACCCCTCTGTGTATATATAACCAACCCAAAATCAAAAAATCACTTCAAAAGCCTCGACAAATTCAATTTTCATCGGCTCGGATTCATCAAAGAATACCCCAACCAAGTATTCTTTCTCCGAAGCTTCGACAAAACACATTCTTCTATTTTAGGTATGCTCCTATTTTCTGAATCATGGACAAAGCAATGCAATTAGCTTGTCCAAATCACCACCAAGAATAAAGGTGCCCTTTTCCCACCCACTCCCCGCACCACGGTTTTCTCCCAATACCAACCTTTGTGGGGGGAATATAAACCCCTAAATAAGACTCAAAATGTGTTACTGGACCAGCTTCGCCCATTCCTGCGGGCACCCGTACCACTAATCTAAAGATAGACCATGTCAGTACGTGACATCTAGATTTAGCTATCGGGGAAATACGCGTCATCAAGAAACGGGTCCCCAGACTTTGTGCCAGCTGCAGAGGGTTGCTGAATGCTGCTGCTCAAGAGGGTTAGGGATAGTTGCCGGCGGATGGGTAGATGGGAATGATCAGAAATCTGTAACTTATTGAAGGAAGGAAATCTTTGCAACATGATATGTACTAACTCATGTATTCAATGGGAAGGGAATCTATGGATAACTCTACCGATAGCATTACTAGTTAGTTTCAATATGTCAAATGTACCCAATTATGCCAAACATCAATATCTATAATTCTAAGTCATAAAATACTTATTAGGTAGTCAGTCAGTCCCCTTCCTAACTCTACCTACCCAAGCACCACCGTCTTCCTCCCCAGAACCCCCCTCTCCCAAGCACCAACCAACATCCTCCCCAACGCCCTCCGATACGCAACCCCCAACTCGTCATAACCCACCAGTAACACGTTAACAAAACCCCACGGCTGCAACCCTTTGACATCAACCCCCGGCCAGAACTTAGTCCTCGAACTCGCTCCATCCAAATCCGTCTTCCGACTCCCAGAAAGCCGCACGAATTCGAATTTCTCTATTTGACCAGCCGCTTTATAACTCCGCGCCCATTTCCTCTCTGCTGAAATAAGCATGCCGCACGAAGCGCCCTCCTCGTCGAGAATGGCAAAGCAGGGCACCGTTTGCATGATAATGGATAGTAGTTCTGGTATATTGATCTCCTTGGTGTCGATTTTAAATTCACACGTCGTCGTATTAGCAATCAGTAATGTTCTTTTAATACTGTAATCCAGCCCATTCAAGTTCTCTGGCCATTCCGGTTCCGGCAGGAATGGGCTCGCAGCCGCTGCACTCGTCTTCACAGTCCTTAATTGCCCATTATCCCATCTATACCACACAATATCATTCCTGACAAAAGTATCGACTCCATTACTCGCAAGCAGGAATTGCGTTTCCTCCTGCGTGAGGTATAGTTTCCCCGTATGGAGATTTTTCTGCGCTTGTATTGTATCGAACGAATAATCCACGCTCAAAATCCATCCTGCCCATGACCAGCTCGGGAACTTCTCCCTGTCATTTGGTGTTATTCTTCTCGAGCCGGGGGATGTAGGCATCCAAAGTAAGCAGATATCTAAAATGCCTTCCGGGAGCCCGTAGAAATATCCACAGTCCTCAAATGTCGTATTCAGAATCCCCAACAGCCCCGAAAAAGCATTGATGATGTCGCTCTGAAACGTCAAGTTTCTCTCCATAAACCCCTTGACTAAATTCCCATATTCCACGAAATTGGCTAAACTCGTCATATCTCTGCCTCGCCGTTCAGCACTGACATATTTCAAACTTTGAGACTTTGCTAAAGCGCCCGGTTGAACTTTTGCGGGATGCGTCTCTACAGGTATAGGATGTGGAGATTCGGCGTATACGTCTTCGCAGCGAGAATCGCTGCAGCAACGATAGTACATTTGGTCACTTGTGAACACGAGACACCGTCGGGAGAGAAGTCCTTCTTCTACACAGCAGATTCTTGAAGTTAGCATTACTTTTGGAGGAAAATTTCGGAAGTGAAAATATGATCCAGGGACGATATTACACTTCTGGGGATTATGAATACTCCCAGAACTCCCAAGACTTTCCAGAATATAATTCGATAATTAGAGACTTACGGTAAGTCCATGCCCGGGTAAGCCATGGCGAATGAGATATTGCGGTATCAAGAGAAGAGAGAGCTGGAAGGAGTCTTAGACCGTCGACTTTCTCAATTGAGGGGGCTCGATTGCGAGCTTTCTGTGAGGGGTCGAGGCCAGGAAGACCGTGGGATTGGTCACGGCCAGCAGCAATGATGGTCAGAAAGGAGGAGCTGTAGATACTGTCCATGGATTGGATGAGGTCGGCTTTGAGCGCTTCGTCATCCTGAACTATACAAAGAGCATCAACCCATAAATAAGACTCATTTAGAGATTGGACAAGAACTATCGCATCTCTGATGGCCGCCGGAAGTTGCATTTCAAACAACGAGCCCTCAACCTGGAGATCCTTCAAGTTTGAAGAGAGTAATTTTACCACATCTTGTCGCGGCCAAACATAGCTCAAAGCCAAATACCGTTCACTCCTCTTCACTAAACAGATACGCCCCTTCACCACATCAATAACATAGAACTGTTTCTCATCTAACGCACTTCTCACAGTCTCTGCCATCTCACATTGTGGATGATTCTCTCTACACTCATCAATCCAAATTCTAGCAAGGTCCAAATCCGCAAAGTCTTCTTGTATCAATCTCCCATAGAAGTTTGGGACCTTGCCCACTTTCATCGCATCCTCAGCAAATAACCTTATAATTGCTGCGGCAATCCAGGCTTTGGTTTCTCCACTCAAGAGGTAGATAATGGGCTGCAAAGTCCTATTTTCTCGATTTCCAATTGGAAACGTCGCATTCAAAGTCGTAAGGACCCCAAAACAATTTTTCTCTATTTCCAAAATCTCGGTACAAGATTTCCCGGTTTCATTTTCGAGTGCTTTCATTGTCAATCGACACAGCGCACAATTTGGACGATTGATGATATGTCGCAGGTATCCAATATGGTATTTTCGTCGACCAAGGCCGAAAAGACCCCTCACATCGATTTTGCGACAGGACATACAATATTTGGATCCTTCAAGCATGCCGGCGTCGATACTAGACGGTGGCTCGTCAATAATTTTGTAGTTTTCATCACCACCACCTTCGAATTCGCTCTCATAGGTCCGAAATCCTGTCCAGCTTCCTTGCAGTTTCCCAAATTCTTTCTCCTCTTGAATATCATCTTGTGGTGTTGTATTTTGAGATGCCTCGCTCCCTGGACCGAATGAGAATGCGCCTGATCTCATGGCACTTGGCCATCCTCCTGCCTCTGTGTATAGCGTGAAATTCTTATTAGACATATTGATGAATGTGGCTTTGTGGAATATCTTAACACTCAAAATGAGAGAGTAATCCAACTGGCCTTATGAAGATGGCCGAGACAAGGCGATGCTATCAATCAAACACATCCTCAGCTACTCTTGTCGTCGAGAACATAGGTGGAGTAATAAGAACTGTATCCCTACTTTCTTTTGAAATGAGCGGTCGAGGTATGATAAGATGAGGTGGTATCTTACCGCATGATCCTCATCCCACTTAGCCCCACGCACTTCACCGAGTTGAGGCTGTGTAAATATAAGGCATTGATCTGAGCACAGTACTGTATTTTATATCGTATGATATTATTCCCCCCATCTCTGCATTTCCTTGTGCTCTCACTTTTCTGATCCCAAATTCCCGACCTAGCCAAATGCCAGTGACTATCAAGCCCGCGGAACATCTCGCCAGGAGGGTAAGGAACGCCCAGGGAATAGAAAATTTCCCAAGCGGGGGTACCTTGGGATATTAGAAGAATAATTGCTGACCAGCCACTTTATATAGTGGAAGGGTGCAGAGGCTGCAGAATCCGCTGAAGATCTTCTGCAAGCTTCTTGCAATGAAGAATTTCAATTTTGCAAACAGATCATTCAGTCATCCTTTCGCAACTTGGACGAACTGTCTGTCCGGCCATCAGCAAATGGCTTCGTCTATGCCGTCGTGGAAGCCTATAGCAAGCATTTTAATTTGATTATTCGTCCTGACGATGTATGGTTCTCAATATTAACTCAATTGAGTTTATACATCGATGCGAATGCAGAAGAGACACGCGATATGTTTGTAGATTATGAAGGCCAAAGAAGGCTTGATATCGAGGATGTGGGAAGCTGTAGGACGCCTGGGGATAACCCTTCTTCTCCTCTCCTGTCATTGCCCTTGAGATGATTTCGGGAGCAAGCTACTACCACAGCATCCGAAATAACCAATTGCTAATATCCACATCTTTCCTAGGGGATTCATTTGACTTTTCTGTATTGGCCCAGAGAATGACGAAATTAATGGAAAAAAATATGGTCGACGAGGGACTTCGATACTGGATCATGCCGGCTTTTTCAACAACTTCGGACACCGATAGAACTGTGGCGTCGATTATCATGATGGGAGCAATGCAAAAGTACATGACATATAGCTTCACACTTGCTTGTGGAATCCCATCGGTTACCCTTCTTGGGACGAAAGAAGACTGGGAGCAACTTCTTGAAAAAATCGAAACACTTCCAGGATTTGGAGAAGAATCCGCTCAATGGTATAGGCTTTTGAGGCCTGTATTGGCTCGGTTTGTGGCCTGCTTTGATGCACCAGAATCTGAAGAAAGCAGAGATTTCTGGCAGAGTGTTGCCCATCATGCGAAAGGAAGAAGCGGCCCTAATTACTTGTCAGGATGGATAACGGCTTTCTCATTCTTTGATAAGAATGGAAGATCAATGTATGGGATGGACGAGCCAATGGAACGAATTATGACAGTGTTCGAAGGCCCAGAGACTCCAAGGTTATATCTAGATGGGATTCCTTACCACAGAGTAGATTCGGACCAAATTCCTCCAGGATACTCTGCCGTACCTGCCACAGTAAATGATAGTGGAGATGTCTATGAATGTCTCATGGTGGCAGGATCGGTGGGGATTCGAGTTACAACGAGTGGGGAAAGACTAGATGAAGAGGATCCGAATACTCCACCAGCAGGTCGGCTGGAGATCATGCGGCAAGCCGGCGCTGGAGTAACAGGACAAGATTCTGTGCAGCCAGAGAGTGGATGGTGGATCTTCGAGAAGAAAGAGCTACCAGAAGAAGAACTGGCAAGACTGAGTAATCCTCATCGAGGAGTTGTATCTGCCGACGACGGAATGGATCATATTATTGATGTCTGGGCCGCAGAACCTCATCCGCCACCATGTAGGGCCCCGACGAGAACCCCTTTTCTATTCTGTCGTTGCCTCGGGAGGAATGGCGCTCTTGTACCAAGGCTCGGGAGCAAGCATATTGCAATTACTGACCTTAATCTGTTCCTAGGGCTTCCTCCCGCATTCTTTCCAGTGATTGCGGAAAGAAGGCGACAGTTGCTAGAAAGAGTTAGGCAGGAGCAAATATTTGGAGGAGGTGGTCGCCGGTTAGGTGCAGCATCGACTCAACCAGCCATGGCGGCTCCTTTTCCAGCAGAGCTTGTTACGAAACCAGATGCCTCAGAAATCGACGAATCGAAACTTACAATCCCTATAAGGATTCGACTGTGTGATAACAGCTCCCTGACATCGAAATTCAGTCCTGAACAGACAATAGATGATATATATGCCTTTGTAAATGCTTCTAATGCAGCAAGTCGAGAGAGAAAATGGGTGTTGATGACGACGTTCCCGAGTAAGAAGTTGGATGACAGAGGAGCGCCTTTGGGTGAGGTCGAAGAACTTAGGAAGGGAGCAAGTGTGGTTCAGAAATGGGCTTCGTAAATACTTTGATATAGATATAGATATGGATATGGATAAACGAAGCTGTTAATATCTGCCAAGCTGCGCCCTTTTCTGGCCTAACTTGGCCCTTGAGCCTAGGAGAAACAAGACACTTTATGGAATACTGTCATTGATTCAGAAACACAGAAGGATCTATTTATGGCCTTATAAATACCCATCTACAATACTCCATAATGAGCCCCCCCCCCCCCCCCCCCCCCAAATATATACACCAAACACATCTGTCCTATCAATAATGCGAACCCATAATTCGCCTGATAGACCAAGCTGGAATTTAAATATCGTTCAAGATGCAACTATTTTCTTCCTTCTCTTGGGTATCTTACTAGCCGCTCTTCTTCCTTCTTATCTTTTTCCTCTTAAAATTCTAACCATATTCTCTTCCTGCCCCTCTCGGTGGTTCATCTTCATGAGTCATTCAGCCTGTCAGTGTAAATTTTGCCCCATCACCAAAACTCCCAACTCCCTCCTCAATATCCGTCAATCATCGTCAGCCGCCAAAACCCAGGGATGATTCATGACTTGCTCGATCGTTATCCTCGACTCCACATCTCTATCCAGCATTGCCCGAATTAAATCAATACTTTCCTCACTCATAACATATGGAACCCGAAGATCACGATCCATGATCTCATCAATACTATAGAAGGGATTCTCTTTGTAGACGATGGTGTAGAGTAATATACCCAATGCCCAGCAATCTTCTTCTGGGCCCTTGTCTTGATACTATCAGAGCTGCGTGGTTGCAAGGGAAACAAATAAAACTTGGGAACTTACAAGGTCTGCCAGCCAGAACTTCAGGTGCCGCGTAATCTAATGATTGTAAACCAGAGTTACCTCTTCAAAAATAGGAAAACTCACCAATGGTTCCTACGAAAACGTCAAAGGGACCATTCTTGATATAAGCAGCACTACCGAAATCAATGAGCTTGATGTTTCCCTCCCCATCTAAGACGATATTCTCATCTTTGATATCTCGATGTACAACCAACGCCTTCGTGTGGAGGTGGTGAATTGCCCTGGCAACCTGAACGAAAATACTGCGACATTCATTTTCTTCCATGTTGACACGAAGTTCAATATAATCGAAGAGATCCATGCCAGGCAAGCCATGCGGTATCATTTCAATGTAGTAGTTGACGTCGTCTTCGAAAAAGTCGGACATCTCCACGATATTAGGATGCTTCAAGCTATCTCTGCGAAGATAGTCAAGAACATGGATTTCGAGGGGCACAGTCCCCAGCCGGCGATCTCTAGTCCAGGTATCCACAAGGATACGGCGTTTCGTAACATATTTGAGCACAACCTTCTTGTTGCCATTTTTTTTGTATCGGGCGAGTTTTACCTGGCCGTAAGCACCTTGGCCCATCTCCTCGAGGATCACAAAATCCTCAATGGTTTTCTTTTCAAGAGGCTCCACGACCCTAGGGACGGTAGCCTTCTTTGATTCTTCTTTGGGCGTTGGGAGCTCACGCCCAATGAGCTTAGCAGCTGTTTTCTTAGCAGCAGCCTTGAGCTGAGCTGAGAGCAAAGAGGCTTGAAACACTGGTTTAGGCTCAGGGGAATCCATATTGGTCGGAGTTGCAATCTCTGTCTGCCCGGGTGACGGTTGATGCAAAGGAGTAGTCACCCCAGAAAGAAGTGGCGATGATGAACCAAGATTTTGCCGGGTCGCATGTAAATGTCGTGAGTAGGTGATCCACATTGCGTATACTAATTCTGACTGGGCCTCAGACTGTGTAGTGTCAGGGCCATCCTCATCTTCACTCCTCTCTTCAATGACATTCTCATCAAATCCAGGTTTCTTTGTGTCTGACTTTACAACCCTCAACTGAGCATCAATTTTGATTTCAGATCCGTCTCTGTGTTTTGCCGGTAGACCATCTGGATGGAGAAAGTAAGATGCCGCATCAGCTCTACCGTCTCGTAAAGATATGAAAGCTTCCGCACGGCGAAAGCTATGCTCTGGGATGACTAGACCATCCACAAGTTTCACCCCATCTTCCTCTGTCAGGATTTTTAAAATTCGATCGAAATCAGGAATCAGGTCCGTAATAGGCCTACCATCAGGATTTTCTTGCCCAAATAATGCCGCCGAAAATACAGAATTGGAACTGGTGATTTCGAGAGTTTGAGCCGAGAGCACCATAATACCAGCTATGTGAGGGAAGCTAGAGACTCGCAAATCTGTCCCACCAGGCACTCGATCCACGACAGTGGGAATATTAATGCGCCCAGAATTGCGCGCAGTAAAATATTTTCGCTTTGAAACTTCAGCGTAGTCGATCTCTCCAGATCTAGAATCTATGCCTTGTCGTGGTAGTCTTGGCAATAGCTTCCCGATGTCCATGCCAAGTCGAGTGATCTCTTCTCCCCATATTGGGGACGTTGATCCAGTTATTTTTGTGATGATAGCATCCTCATTCAAACTAATGACAGCGACATCTTCGTGTATTTCTTCGAGTACCCATATTAGCCCACCCCTTTTCTCCTTAACCCACAAACTAGCCGAACCCGTGGCACCATTACGCTTCTGGATAGGCACTACATCACCGCACAGTAAAACGCCTCTTGATTTGTTACTCGGATGATACAATCCGCTCTTTTCAGCCTTTTTCCTCGCTACCAAACTTGATCCTGCTCCATCATCGGTCTGTGCTCGTCGAGGTGGTTTTAATATCTGACGAGAATTTGGTTTATTTAGAAGACTGGCAGTAATCCCACCTCGGCCAAGAAGAAAGGACGTTGTTGATGTAGGGCTAGCCTGTTGGCTTCGTGATGGCGCCTGAGGTGCCTGGACCTCATGTCCGTATTCAAAAGCTGGAGACCCCAATTTATCTGCTAGCCACGCTCTCCTCTCTTCTTGGACTACCTCCAAAATACCCATCTTTCGAACTTCTGCTTTCGTGACCCCAAAAACAAGACAGGCGAGATCATTTGCAGCCAAGATTGTGAACGGGTAAACAATCTCAGTAGTAAAGATCGCTTGGGCAGCAGGTGCCCACCGACTGGAATGACCGTGTACAGCAGGACCTAGAGGATGAGGCGTAGAGTTTCCAAAAGATGCAGCACTAGCCGATTTAGTTATTGACGGGGATAACAGTTGATCATCTTTGTGGTCACCGGCAACATATGGTTGAGCTAGAGCATCCATGAGCTTAGCTTGCAGTGTCAAGGGCGTAATATCTGTGTACGTTCTTCTCAGAGATTGTCTTCTGGTAGCAGGGGGAGATGTCTTGGCGGTCGTCAGACTTTCACTGGCCGGACTTCGGAATGAGGCCTCTGAATCAACCTGTGGAGTCGAAGGTGGCTCATCTTCTAGGTCAATAGTAGGGCGTTTATCTTTGGAGATAACTTGGTTTGGAATAGCAGGTTTTTTGAAGGTGGTCGGTGAAGCCTGGGGGCTTTCGAAAAGCTCCAGACTTTCGGAACGGGGGAGGAAATTGTTTTCGAAAGGGTTTCCAGCATCCTCAGCGGTTGCTGGCCCCGTCAGAGGCCCCGTCAAGAACGCTTGGCCAAATGCTGAGAGGTTGTTTGCCCCTACCAGCTTCGCCCTAGCCAAAAGTTCGAGCATCCCCTGCATTTCTTGATCCCCACTGACGCGTGCTTGCGCACTAGCAATACCAGCATTTGCTGCACCCCAACCCAACTTCTGTGACATGAATTCTACCGATCTTTTCAAAACATTTTGTCGATTGTGTATGAATTCCTCGGATTGATGTGCAAACGAGAAGGAATGCAGAGACTCGGACGGGAAGCGAGAGAGGTCCTCTGTAAAATTCAACGTCGGAGAAGAAGGGTTAGAGGTCATAGCTAAGGATGTTGATCTGTTAGGCAAGGCCATCGTCGACGAACTTGACATTGAGCTTGATCGAGGCCCCACGGAGGCATTGCGGGACGAGGACTCGGAGGAAGGTATCGTCGGTGCTCGAGCTGGAGGTTGTTGCCGTATGCGTCTCAATCCGGAGGCACCAAGTCCATGCTCGTGTTCTGCCATTATGGGCGACCTATTTGATATTTTGTCAGCTTTCAGTAAAGTGAATGTGTCTTATTCTAAACCGAACTAGACATGATGTCCCATGACTCTTCAAAACACCCACATGTGCTCTTGCAACGGAAAACCAACCTCGATAATGTGTCATATTCTCCGGGAGCGCCTGCGTCAAACGAAAACCGGATCCTAGGTCTCTCTTTCTGCCCTTCCGCGAGGAGGTTTCCAGTACTCCGGTTTTTGGGGATAACAAGTTCCCCAAGGCGAGGTGATTCCGGTCTCCCACGATCAGTGCCTTCCGTGTGTATGTTGATGCCTATGAAATAAAGCGGATTAGTTCTATATTCTACATCCAGAAATGCTCAACAGAAGGTGCAAAGAGGGGTCCTGGAGTCGATCGTAGGTGGCTGTTGCGCATGCTCATGCTCATGCTCGGGACCAACATATTGCGATCCGGTCCATAGAAGGGAATCTCAGAACAAAAGCAGAAACGCACCATTTTGATTCGGGCCATCGGGCTCCAGCATACTTGGATCCAGTGTATGGGCGCAATCAGGTATTGTGGCTGGATGGGGGGTTCAAGAGTGTATGGCAAGGCTTTGTGGGGCCCGTTGGCGATAGAATAGGTAGCGAGAATAATAGGCAGGTTACACATTACAAGCCGCTTAGCACAGAGCCTTATTCTGCATCAAATATTAGTAAGAAGATAATAATGCTGAAACTTTATGTCGATGAACTCTGGAAGCTGAATCAGAGCCCTCTCCAGTTTAAGCAAAATCTAATTTACTTTATTGCTGTAATCCCTTCCTTGAGGCATATGTAGTCTTCGCTCAGTCATGGCTCTACCTACCATTTGATCAAAATAGCAAATCAGCTCCGCGTACATGGAAAAAAAGGCCAACAGCTCCAGAGCTGTGGTCTTATGAAAATGTTCAATTGCAAAGTATATATACGGTAGGCCATAGCGCTATACTATCCAGCCATTCCCTCTTCCCCTCCCAACCCTGAACGAGCCAAGGTTTTCTTCAACATAGACATATGCATGTGGCATCTCTCGGAGTTAGGGATTTACCTCTTCTTCAAGCGACCCAATCAAGGCCACCTAGATCCCGCGGTCCTTATGTCAGCGCCAAACCCGCTTTTCCAGCTACTTTATATGAAATACGAGTCAGTAGGATCCTCTTCCGGATTTGCATTATTGCACGTTCCTCGGGTTTGCACGACTCTCCAATGCAATGACTCCAGATGGCCGTTCTGGAAGTGGCATAACCCTCGGCCCTGTGATACTCTGGTGGCCGAGGTCTCCAGACCAGGGTTTCACCAAATAATAGCTGCAACCTTATTGCATCTCCTGGCTACCTCGGAGTTTTGTGTTCCCCAGAGACACTCAGCAGATGAGCTATTGAGCAGTCTGCCTAGGTATGTCTTAGTCGGATTTCCTATTCTAGGCGGTCTCTCCTTATCGGGTGTTTCTCAGCTCACCTCCACTGGGCTAAGCTGAAGATGATGATGAAGGCGCATGATATGGATTCTTATCGGAACCCTAAGGGTTCACCACGTCTGGGTGTCACGTGGAATGTCTGTATGTGTGTTGGATTATGACTCTGATCATGATTAGGGCTTCTGTAAAAAGCTACCTACCTATAGGCTCAGTCAGACAAGCTCTCGACCCTCGCTCTGTCTCCGATCTTGGCTTTGCTCACACAGTGAGAGCTACACAGTGAGGCCCTTTAAGGTAATAATAGCAAAGAGTAAGGCTTGTCAAAGGTGGGAGCAGGCTTGTAGGTTCATGGCAAGCAGGGCTGTCGGACATCCTTTGCTAGAAGATGCCACACAATATCTTGTCACCTCTCACTCATTGGCCATGCACCGGATAGTGTATATTAAGCAGCATCGTACGATCCACCCCACGCTCACCCAAGGAGCCGAGCTGGGATGCGTGAAGCTGCTCAGAGATCGGTGCATTGCATGGCGTCTGGTGCGGCGTGAAATAGGGGTCGAAAGAGCTGAGGGGTGCATTAATAGAACTACTCTGTATATCTCGCACAAACTCACCTTTGAGAAATTCGACATCTGCTGTACCATCCTGCCCTGCCCTGCCCTGCCCTGCCCTATCTCCTCACAACCCTCCTTGATACCGTGCCCTGTCGCGTGCTGGTGCGCTGTGACTTGGCGTGTCCACGCGGGCCACCGTCCGAAGAGGATCAGAAACAGTCCTATCGATAAGGGAGGGGGGAGACGTCCATTTAATATTCTTGGGATATATCGTCGACCTTCGGTCCCTTACACCTCCTGCAAGGGCCCTCTTCACTGTCGCGAGAAGTATGCTGCCATACGCATTGGCACTGGCACTGGCACTGGCACTGGCATCGTGATATTCACTCGTTCGTCCTATCCCTAGCCTGACCTGGCCGACCAAGTTCCCGCCGCCACCACCCAGCACCAGCTACCTCTGTCAATGAGCACACAATTGTTTTCGACTCGATCTTCTCGGCATTTGCGCTTGATCGGACAAGCATAATCCGATCTTGTCTATGATTTATTTTCTTCTGGATCGGTGGTCTACTTATTTTATCATTTTGGCTCAACACAACACACAAACAACCCGCCCTGATTAAACATCCTCGAACAATTCCACCTCGCTCCAAATCCAACCGATCACTACGCACACGGCAAACCCCTCGCCATTGATGGCAAGCAACATGGCGGGCACGAGTCCCTCCGGACAGGCAATCGAGCGTTCCGAAGCAATTCCCGTTGAGCTCCCCACAAGGCTCAAGGGGAGAGCGAGACTCCTCCAAGGACTCCATCGTATCTCCTCCTCCCCTTCTCTTGCGCAACTTGGTCGGAGGCGAGCGACGAGTAATCCATACGATAATGCTGCTAGGGGCACCTTGTCCTGGGCAAGTCTGGGATCTGCGAGCTCTCCACGAACTCAGGACAGTGCAGATTCCTCGATCGGAGGTTACTCGACCGCCCCGACCTCTATGCCAGCTTCCCCTGGCCCCGATACACCCCTTTCTGGTAACTCCATTAGCCAATTTGCTTCTCGGAGAGTCGAACAAGGCGCCCTCCCGACTCCCGCTACATCGTCTCCGAAAAGTGCCCTCCATCTAAATGTTAGACCGGGCTCTCGCGGGGTACTTACTTCATTCCCCGCACAACCGCCACTTCCAGATATTGTCGAGGGTTACTTTTCATATCCCCTTGCAACATCGAAGCTTGTGCGACGAGCAAATTTCGACTTTTGGAATGACATGCCATATGAGATCAAGTTATCCGTTTTCGCATATTTGAAGCCAAAGGAATTGGTTCGGGCATCTGCAGTGAGCAGGGGTTTCTATAAAGTCTGCTTTGATGGACAATTGTGGACTTGCTTCGATGCATCCGAGTTCTACCAAGAGATACCAGCTGAATCTTTGGCCAAGATCATTGTGGCCGCAGGACCATTCGTGAAAGATCTGAATCTTCGAGGTTGCGTTCAAGTGGAGCATTACAAGCGGGCAGAAGTTGTAGTGAAAGCCTGCAAGAATCTGATAAATGCAACCCTTGAAGGATGCCGAAATTTTCAACGATCGACTCTTCACAGTCTCCTGAAATCCAATGAAAGGCTGGCCAACATCAACCTTACTGGACTTACAGCTGTCACAAATGGAACCTGCAAAATAATCGCTCAGTCCTGTCCACAGCTCGAGACCTTCAACGTATCTTGGTGCAATCATATGGATGCTCGTGGTATTCGGGCAGTGGTTTTGGGTTGTCCGAAATTGAAGGATCTACGTGCAGGAGAGATTAGAGGGTTCAACAGTATTGAACTTGCGCAAGACATTTTCGAAACTAATAATTTGGAAAGGCTAGTTCTCAGCGGCTGCTCCGATATCACGGACGAGGCTCTAAAAACAATGATTTCTGGCCGAGAACCTGAAGTTGATATTTTGACGGACGTGCCCATCGTCCCGATCCGCAAAATTCGCCATCTCGATCTGAGTCGATGCAATCGCCTTACCAGTGCTGGCATCAAGTCTCTAGCCTGTCTCGTTCCTAACCTCGAAGGTCTGCAACTCAGTGGCTGCACTGCCTTGACTGATGACGCTCTATCTGCTCTGCTCGCCACAACCCCTTGCCTCACCCACCTTGATCTGGAGGAGATAGCAGAACTTACCAACACGCTTCTTTCCGAGGGCCTCGCCAAAGCCCCATGTGCTCCTAGGCTTGAACATCTCTCGATTAGCTACTGCGAGGACCTTGGAGACGCAGGCATGTTACCGCTTATCCGTGCTTGTACCAGTCTCAAGAGTATCGATATGGACAATACGAGAATTAGTGATCTGGTCCTAGCGGAAGCTGCGGCGATGGTCCGTTCCCGATCTTCGCGAACCACCAGCACCCAATCTCGCCCTCAAATTAGTCTCCGCTTGGTTATATATGATTGCCAGAACGTAACGTGGACTGGCATTCGGGAAGTCCTGTATAAGAATTCCGAAGTGAGGAAACCATCGGGTACGCAAACGGAAGTCACATATCCCATGGAGATCATCGCCTTGAGATGTTTCTACGGATGGCAATTGACGGTGCAAGAACATATGAGGCGAGTCTTGCAGGGTGATTTACCAGCTGCTGGACGTCTGGAGAGAAAATGGACCAGTCATATGATGGCCGTTGAAGAGGTCGGAGCCGGTGCGGGGACTAGACGACGAAGGCGGAGAGCTAGGGAAGCAGCAATGCTGCATGCTGATGAAGAAGAGGGCGGTGCTGGGATGAATGGCATTGGCCGACGGAGAAGAGCCAGAAGTAACGGCTGCTTTCTGATGTGAATACGGGTTGGGAGATTTTTGGATTTAGATTATGGTCGAGCTTCGGAGCAGGTGTTCGGGGAGTATGGCCAGGGGTTGCATACTCGCGGATCCTATTAGATAGATAGCTATATCTTCTACTCGCATTTCTGGAGGGAGTATTTAGGCTGGACTATGGGTAGATAGGGAGGGACAATTTCTGGTTTTGTTCCTTGACCTGTATACAGATTTCAACCAATGATATATGACTGTTAAGACTCTAAGGATGTATCGGTGACGCTCAGAATCAATACCACATACTATTAGCAGTATAAAACCCTAGCTTGTAACTGTTAATTCTTCAGATCTTGCCTTATGCAAACAATGCAATGGGGCATACGAACCTACATGGTCTGCTAAAACCTAAAGGGCTAGTAGTTTGTCAAACATCGATATTAATGTTAGAGGTTATTATGGGGATTCAGGGAGTGGGCGGAAAGCGAGAGTATGGTTAGGGTAGGGTAAGGTAGCTCTAAGAGGATACCTAGGTAGAAAGGTTATTTATCTGGACTGTACTTGTCATCGGGTATCTAGAGGGGTGGAGGGGGTGAAAGTGGGTCCAGTTAAGGTCGGAGCTAGTTTTCGAGTATATCAAGTAGGTAGATATGTCAAGGAGAGCAAATTTTGTGAAGGGTGTAAGAGATGGGCTGTGAGTCTAGACCAGAGAGAATTGAGAAAGGATTAAGGGGAACTATTGTGGATGGTTGAAATCTCCATGAGACGATGAAAATCCTAGAATAATTAACTGGGGAAGAAGTTAAGGACTTTCATAAAATTGAGATGTCATTAGAGTCTTGTTTTTAAGAAAACTAAGGTGATAGCTAGGATTGGATTATGTCATAACAGGTGTAAAGTAGCGGTCAAAGCACTAAAAGAAAAGTACGGACTAGGTAGTCCAGATCACAATAGATACCAAGGGAGTATATAAGGACCATCCTATGCTCACGTTCGGTCCGACAAACCACCAAAACGAAAGACAGCAAAAGATCACACGCAGCCTGCCCCCTCCCTCCCCAAGATTCTTGATATATCACATTTTGATACCATAATATAACAATAAGATCGCAATGCTAAGAAGGATTCTTTCGAACCCAGAAACCCAGAGGGATAAGTTGGCAATCGGAGCATCGTGGTGGTCTAAAGAATGGAACAGACACACTAGAGGACGCAGAAGAGCTCTTTCAAGCACAGAAAACACAATGGAGCGACTGAAAGCGATATTTACATTTGACCTTTGGCTCGAGGCTGGGATTTTTTTAAGAAGATTCATCGTGAAGAGGAAGAATAGAGCTCGCCAAGCACAACCTGTTCTCGATATTGCCCTCTTCAACGCTCTTCCATTGTAAGTAGTCACGGGGAAAACATTTTCCTATCCTAGTTGCTTAGTACGAGGCCTTAGAGACCGCTTCAAGAAGAAATTGCTAACTGGGTCTCTCCCCCAGCGAGTTAAAGGAGCACATATGTCAATATCTAACGCCGATCGCACCTCGCGAGCTCGTTTTCCTGGGGGTACCTGAATCAGGGGCTGTGGAAATGACTACTCTGAGCAGACCTTACAAGAGTTTATCATTTTTCCCCGAATCTACAGAAACCTGGGAGAAACAGCGACAGCGATGGTCCAGGTCCCAACCATGTCACCTCTTAGGCGCGAGCAAGGATCTGGACATCGTACACCTCGGGCCCAATTTCAAGATGCAACATCTTCAGGACTTTGTCCAGGAAATAGGCACATCGAAAGCAAAGGAGATTCGAATTCTGGTTCTGGAATCTCAAGTGGAAAAGATATGGAATGAGAATGTCCGGTCAAATCGATTCAACCTTGCAATGCCGAGATTCTTTGAGATCTGTGGTCTCGCTCCGCAACTCGGCCTGCTGATTTTTGTCAACAGTCGAGGCGATAATCGTGGCTCCGATAGTCTCGATGCGCCTTTTACTTTTGGCATTGGCAATAACAGAAAAGTAGACCCCCGAGACAATTGCACGTTTGAAGAATTTCTCGAGGCAAACTACCGAATGGCAATCAATATGCAGCTCCATGAAGGGAGAAGAAAGAAATATGGAATCATCACACGACCTTGCGTGAGAATATTGGACGCGGTGCCTCTCAGGTGAAGAAAAAGCAAGAAAAGGTTCGAGATTGGTCGATGTCAATGCTTAGTGCCTTTTGTTCCAGGCCACCTTTCACACGTGCCATTTCTCTAAGTCATGCTCGTGCTGAATCATCAGCCTCGACACTTCAACAGCAGCCATATACGTATATCACTCAAAACATCACCACCACCACCAGATGTTACAATCTTGCGGCATCTCCATTTCTACCAGCGATGACGGTCGCAGTCTCGCGTGCTCCGACACATCTCCCACCCCGTTCTAAAACTGTCCCTACGGCGAACACCTCTTCCCCATCCAAACAAACTTCGAGAGCAGAGACGCCCATCCCCTCGCGCCAGAACAGTCGTCCCTCTTCCGTCGACCCCCTCTCCGAGAAATCGACCATCTTCTTGATCCGTCGCACTCTATGTTCGAATCTTGGAGATAAGGGGCGGAGTACTCCAGCCCCAATCGATGTATTACTTCCCCCCTTAACAAGCAGCAACGAAGTGGATTTACAGCTATATGCTTTTATTGCAATCATTATCAGAGAGTTTGTTCAAACATGGTATTCGAAAATCACGCCAGATCAAGTTTTCGTGGAGGAAGTCATCAAAATCATTGCACATTGTACGAGAGCATTAGAACAAAGGTTGAGGAAGGTCGATCTAGAAAGCTTAATATTTGATGAGCTCCCGGAATTGTTGAATGTGCATGTTGAAAGTAAGCTTAAATATAATACTGTTATATATTTGATTAATACACTGTAATAACTAATTTGGTCTTCAATAGCATATCGAGCGGCATATTATCCACTGCATCCCAAACCAGTTCAGACCAGCCCACATCAGATATATCACTCCCTATGGCCTATTCCCGCACTATCTCCCGTTCCAGACAGAAAAGATGAATATTCGGTGGAGGAACAGGGAAAGAATGAAGCTGCATATAGACAATTACTCGTTCAAGGAGTTTTAGCAGTTCTACTACCAACGGAAGATCTAGAAAATGGCTGCTTGACATCTTTAGTTGGACAGGTATTTTCCGAGATGGTTATCGGCGGCGGCATTGGCGGAAAAGCCTCTGAACCATGGTTGTTATGGGAGGGCATTACAAAGATATCCGAGGTCATCCAATCTCACCTGCCAAAATCAAAGGTACAGGTCCGAGTTGACGGGTCGAAATCCGATGCCTTAGAAACCCAGGCAAAGAATATTACTGGAGCAAATACGAGGAGCTGGAAAATTGGTGTCTCCATTAAGAAGACATTTTGGCTAGTGCTCCAATATCTTTTTCTCGCATTCACCACCGTACGCTTCATTATTGTTACTATCGCTACATCTTCTTCACTTCCCTCTCGTATTGCGCCGAGCACTACCGGTTTAATATATACAAATGATCATGAGGTGGCTCCGGGAGCGACGAATACTTCAGCGCTGTTTGAAGGTCGAAGCCCACCATTCAAGCAACCTATCCTGAAAATGAGGCTTTGGTCTTGTGTTGCAAATCTACTGGATCTGGACGCCCGTATGCCTTGGATCAAAGCCACGATATTAATGCTTCAATGGGGTGCGATATCCGGCCCCGGAAAATTGGGCAAGACGAATGGCATGATCGATAAGTAAGTCAAATTATTTTCCTGAAACCCCTCCAAGCATTGTGTTTTGAAGGGCTGGTAGCAACGTAACACCGCATGAAATTTTGGTCACTTGACTTCCAACGGTCCCAGTAATATTGCAGGAGCTCAGTGGTTCCCATAAGGGCAAAGCCAGCCGAACTTTTGTTATCGCTCTGCATGATAGAATCTGCAGGATCCCGACTCGACAGGCAGAAAAGTCGATGAAGTCCCATGAGCGAATCCCAATGCGTGGTGACAGTTACTTCATCTGTGCTCTGTTCCGTGTGATGTCGTGCGACCCCAGGCCCACACTCTTTAGGAAATTCTCAATTATCGTCAGGTCATATCGACCCCAACCTGATTTCCAATCAAGTCTCGAAGCATCATGCCTGCATCATTTTGCTCGAACATCCTTGTGGTGTTTGGAAGCGGGGGTTAGGATGATCAAATTGATCAGGCCTTACGACAGCCTTCTTTACGCGCCCGGCCAAATTATTACATGGTCATCATTATCCGGCCTGGCCAGCCTCCACTCGCGTCGTGCCGCACCTTGCTCCCGCATGTGGATTTGGTTCCTAATTTCGCCCAGCCATGCTCATGACTTCATCCACCAGCATCCACCGGACGTTTCCATGTACGGGGTATAGTTCTGTGTGGACTCTAACATGCAAGTCTACTGCACAAATACCGTTCAATAATTACAATAATTTGACTTTTCTGAGTGTCTTGCATGATTTACGGCGGCTGATCATGCTTAAGGAAGGGGTCAAAGATATTTTTTTTTTTTCCATGCAATTCTTTTTTTGGCTAACGGCCCGGCACTGCAGAATCCTTTCCCATGCCATCCAGACCAAGGCCCTTGATCCAGCATTGCTGCCCTTGTTTCTCCGCACTGCTCGCGGGGCTCTCTTTCCAAACAATGTGCCTGTGTCCCCTCGAAGCGTGCCATCTGCGGCCGAGCAGCTGCTCCTCCGACAGCGATGCGCCGAGGCCGTTTTGTCGCTCATACCTGAGAAGATGCAGGACGTATACTTTGGACCTGGCAGGGTTGGAAGAGTTAAGGACATTGAGGAGATCTTAAACATTTTCCACGATAAATATTGTAATAAGCACCTCTTATACGGGGTCGTGGAGCTGATAGTTGTCCGTCTAATACCAGAGCTTGCGGAAAAGGGGGTAGAGGAACTTTTGGAAGAGAGATGGAAGTAGATCTAGATATGGCCCCAGTTAAAATACCGTAAACCTCAAATTGACGTCACAAAGTTTTGAACAGGCAGGAATTTTTTTCAAAAGGGGCCGCCCAAATGCAGATGGCCGCCGCCTTATATTGGAATTACCACACTGTTTGATTCGCTTCGTTCTATGATCCAGCCACTGTCCCTTTTCCTCATGTAGGCATATCCAATCCATCCCGTCCTCCAACCTCCATGCATCCCTCGAAATCCAAAGTACAGAAGTAAAATGAGGCATCGCAGAAGGCATACCCCAAGCTTTCAATCCTAAAAGCCCCAGTGCCCGAGCTTCACTCAGGTATCTTTAGAAATAAAAACTCTCCCACAATGGAGAAAACTAGCGCTGGTATATGAATGAGAAGGGAAAAAAAATATAGACAAAGTCAATATGAAGAGTTTCGCGTGAGCGGGATTGTATCTTGTGGATATATTATTTTCCAGAACCCGTGTGGCCAACCTGCAACCCTGCCCGCGAAGTGTAGAGTTTTAATGGCTTGATTAGAATGCAAGTAAGAATATAACGATGAAGAGAAAAGTACTTCGAAACGGGCGCTGTAGATACCAATATACAGAATGATGACAGCAATGAGAAGAAAATAAACATCGATATAACATCAAACGTAAACGCCGTGAATTATATGCAATGCGCGCTGTAAGGACAGGGTTTGAAAGATCCGTTTCAAGATATACAAGGTTGTTGTTTAGTGCGCTAGCAGTCGACGCTGGCAGGTTGCTCCATCTTTGGCGCTGGTAGTTCGCCTTCTTGTTCGGCAATTCGATGCAGGCCGCCGGGTAAGGGGCCATTATTTTGCTGCAACCGCAGCTTTTCTGTCAGCTTTAGTACCGTCATATAATCATTTTGATCGACCAGGCCAGTCGGCGCTTGTTGGAAGAAATTGAGCAGGGTATCCAGAGCCCGGCGGGCATCATCTTGAGTCGGAGAGCCAGGCGCTGAGGAGCCTAGAGGGGATTGTAATCCAGTGACTGGTGTGCTTGTTGACGGTGGCGGTCCCATCGATCCATTGCTACTGCTGTGATGTAAAGGAGGCGACGAAATCGCCGAGTCTAACCCAAAAGGAGGAGCCATCTCATGAATAGGAGAGTCTAATGCAGATGACGGTTCCGTTGCCGGTAGGTGGAACTTGGGAGTTAGAGAATCCGTGGGTTGCGAAGAAATGAAGGACGGATCAATTCCTAGCATAGGAAACGTCTGGCTTCGTGGGCGCTGGAAACTGTTCCCTGGCGGTGGAAGGCGGGAGTGTTGTGAAGGCATCCATGAGCCGGTACTTCCATCGGGAGAGAAAGCAAAGGGAGTCGTTGGACTAGTCGGCCCCCCAGAAAATGAGGAGGGTGCGGTGTCTGTATAGACGCTCGAGAGTGAGGTCGTACTCTGGGAATTGGAGTGTCTGTAGCTACCATTTTCTTGGCCAAATTCCAAGTATCTATTAAGATTCTCGTTCTTGATCTCATCGTCACTCTTTGAAGCGGATAGCGGCGAATGCGAAGCGAGGCCTGCTGGTGATGTAGGCGAAATACAATTTGGTGTCTGAGATGCGGAAGGCCCAGTCGAATCAGGATTTAACGAGCCACTGTCAGATATGTTGGTTTCTGAAGCCCTTCTCGTTAATTTGCCAGCCCCAATACCATTCTTCTGTTTAAACTTCTCCAGCCAACTCGTGCTGTTTGTTTTCAAGTGGCTTTCGTTATTGCCAACGGTCGTGGCGAAGAACCGCGCCTTCTCCTTGATCGCTGCATCGGTCAATGGTATGCCCTGCTTCTGAGTATTGCGGACCCAGTTTGAAAGGGCTCGCTCAATGTCAGGGAATTTTCCTTTGCTGCGTTTGACCGGCGACAAGCTTCTATCATCAGGAAAGAGATATTTTTCTCTTTGACGTAGGACTTTCGAAACCGTACTGAGAGTCTTAGTTAGTGATTGGGACTTGGGATCCTAGAATTCAAATCTACCTTCGCTCAACACCGAACATCGCTTTGGGGGGAAGAAAAAGGAGTCAGTAAGTTTTCCGATTATCCATTCCTATACTGCTCACCTCCTATCTCGGTTTGTTTCACCGAAGGGTTATCTTCATGATACTGACACATGCGCCTTCGATCACTGTCAGTCAACGTCTTCCGTGGAGATGGAGTGGCGTGAATTGCTGGTAATTTTGGCTGGCCCTTCCCAGATGTATTTGCGGGGGGGATCGCAACTGGTGGTGCCGTATACGTCGCTGGGTTCGTTAACATGCTGGGCCATGTTGGATGACTGGGCATTATGAGGGGTAGGAGCTGTTGATGTGTTGAATGTACTGGTGCAGGCGGTCCCATTCTCGGGAAGGGACTGTCGTTCGGTACTCCGTGATGCCCTGGTTGAATGTATCCAAATCCACCATGCTCATATATTGGCGATTGTTGTTGTGACGAGTTATAGCCGTTGTTGATCTCGACCCATCCATCGCTGCTCCCAAAGCCGTTCTCCTGTCCATTGTGGTGTTCGTGGTCCATACCAATCTGAGCCATCATGGAATCCTGCATTCTCTAGACAGATTCTCGACGCCTTGATGCGATCGCAATCCGAAGTCAAGTAGGGGATGGTATCGTTTCCGAGAGTGCGGTATGCGCAGATGTTGTTGGTTCCTGGCTAAGGCAGAGTTCAAGAACGGCAGACTGCATGCATGATAAGCAATGGGATTCCCTGGGGTGGAGGGGTGGGCGGTCAAATCTGGGAACCCTGCCTCCTCAGTCGCAGCGGCGTTCGAATGATGGGAAATAGGAAAAGGGAGAAAGGAGAGAGCCCGCAGCAGGGCGAAAAGCAGGAGGCTAGACGCGCGAACAGCAGTAAGACCGACACATGAAAGAGGTGCACGCGCACGATTGTCGGGAGGAGGTCGATGTGGATAGGTCGTATTGGGACTAGGATTCGGGGAATGGGGAGGACTGGGGATTGGGATGGTATGCGACGGATGTATGTAGGTGTGGAGGTGTGGAGGTGTGGAGGTGTGGAGGGTTGGAGGGTTGGATGTATGTATGTAGGTATGTATGTAGGTATGTATGTATGTATGTATGTATGTATGTAGGTACTGGACTGGACTGGAGCGAGGCAGTATGCGGGAAGGGAAGGGAAGGGAAGGGGAAGCTACCTGTGCGGAGAAGCAGCTGTGGCTTTACGTCGAAGATGCCGAGTCGAACAATAAATAAGACCCTAATGATTTAATGCCTGTAGAGATGCACTTTCTAGGCGAGGACTAGGTAGGTTTTATTGCTGATAGCCAGAGCAGGGAATTCTATCGCCCGTAGTAGCCCGCATCGCCGACCAGGACAGGGGCGAGAGGGGGACGAGGATTCGGGGGGGAGGGCGATGGATTGGGAGGGGAGGTGTTAGCGTGGGGAAGGAGAGCTAGGTAAGGTCTACGGACGATAAATAAATAAATAATCGTAGTAGTGATAATGGTAGTATTAGTAGGAGTAAGTAGGAGTAAGTAGGAGTAAGTAGGAGTAGTAGAGGTAAGTAGGAGTAGTAGGAGTAATAGTAATAGAATAATAAAAAATAAAATAAAATAAAATAAATAATACCCCAATACAATATAATGTTATATTATTTTATAATGTTATAATGTTCTAATGTTAGTAATAATTATAATTATAATAATAACCTAACAATATCAACCATGCCCAAAACAACGCCTCTTCATGGTTTGGTAAGTTGCTACCTGTACCATTGAAGAGTCAGGGGCACACCTCTCATCATCCATGATGAGACGATTCCCTCTGAATGAGACGGCATCTATTTTAAAGGTGGGGGAGAGGAGGGGCCCAAATATGAAGACCCGTACCCCATGACAATAGGTATAAATACTCACGTATTCTGGTCCCCCGTGTCCAGGAAGAAGAAGAAGAACGTAATCATCCTCATCCTGAATGGAGACCGATCCTATGGGGGGGGGGGCACTCATCATCGCCAGAAGACGAAGGCGTGAAGGAGCCAGGATCCCTCCCCGTCCCATTGGATGGCGTCGGTTGAGAACAAGAAAAGCCCATCTCCGGCTTTCCCACTGGTCCACAATTATCTTTTTCGGCCCTCCTGGTTGGCTGAAATACTACTGTTGTTCCAACCTCAGTATCCAGGAGGGGACACAAGGGCCCCGAGGGCCCCTGAGCCACCCTTATTATGACATGGACATATTACGATATCTGGCGTCCAATGATGGTAAACAGCTTTTTCTTCCCTTTCATAGGCAGTTCGTTGCAGGCCAATTTACTGTATACGCCCACGTCCTCACGGTAACCCCCCCCGGGAATTGTCAGTGCTTTGCAATAGTTTGGCCCGTAACCAGGTACGAAGCAAAAACATCATACTTCGTAGCTTATCGGAGAAAAGAAAGTGGATAAGGGCTATTGGGCCGTTTTCGGCAGTGCATCTCGAGCTGCGTACCCTGAAATTCAAGTAGTATTCTACACGTAAGGAATACGATATCCCAACTTGGTAATCCCTAGGATGCTTGAAATTCCGCCGCTTCTTGAGAATGCTCCTTTATACGTTTATACGTCGCAAACGGTAGTTCGGCATGAGACTCCCTTAGGTAAGATAGAGAGATCTAGACCTCACATCCTTCCGCCGTCCTGTCGCTATTATCCTACGTCTTCAAAAGGTCTGAAACACTGACCCGGTGCTATCAGAATCCTTGACCGGTTCGAGCTCGGTGTTGAACAGTAGACTAGGCCGCAAAAGGGTCAGACGAGGCGTGCATCCTAGTTTTCATAATCTACAGGCTGAGAATTTTCGGAAATCATTTGAATCTCTCCCTCCGGCCCTCCGGGCTCGTGTAAGCGCTCAGAGCGCAAGTCCCGATAAGTCTGTGCGAGTTCCTCGATTATCAACATGATACCTTAAGCGATTGGGGTTGAATATATATGAGTGGTGCCATCAAAAGACTTCATTTGGCACCAAGCCCTAAACAGTAATAAAATGCAACGGCGCCCACTCTTCATATCGGAGGGGAGACTTTGGAAGTGAAGAATTGGCTTTAGGCTGAACATGATGGTTCTTGTTTCGTCTTCTTCCTTTACCATTGTATGGATTATTATGACGATAGCAACGATAGCAATATGTCATTCGAGGGGGAGTTGCTGCTTACGAGAACACTTCCGCCTTCTCTCGAGCACCCATGTCCCCATTCCCATTATTTACATAAATAGCAGTTTCCCTGTGTGTCGACTCATTCGAGTTTCGCGCAGTCGCAGTGAAGGATTGACTCTGCTCAAGTCAACGTGATAGTTGAATACTCAACGCTTGATAATTGTAACTAAGACTGTGAGCAAAATGGACAGTGATTCATTTGAACCGGGGCAATTACTGATATCTTCATCCGCAAGCTCGTGGCTGAGTCCTACACGTTGCGGTTGATGCTTCACCGACTTGCCATAAACAATGGCTTGCCGAAATTGTTCGACGATAGTTTTGTGAATCGCATTGCACTTCAGTGGTCAGTATGAGAAGCTTGGTTTAGAAAAAATGTGTGCCATCTACTGACGAAATCCTCAACAGTGCACTTGTTAGAACGCAATACGACTGGTTGCGTGTAATCTGGCAATTTGCCCTTAGGTTTAGTGTATACTCTCACTAGGTTGAGTTTATCCCACCTAGATGAATATCAGCACAGACATACAACCTGGATGGCCCACCGAGCTCCATGATTCACAACCTTAGCTAAGCGCTGATATGAACCCGAGTCATAGACTTACATTTGTTCCATCAATTCATCGATATTCCAGCCGTGTTCAGAAGAGATCGGGCATGCATTCGGAATACGATAAAGGAGATCTAATTCCTCTATTGAGATTGCATCGATTTTGTTCAATGCGTAGATGACTGGAATGTAACTTCTGCTTTTTGCTTCCAATACATCAATTAGATCATCGATGGTGGCGTCGCATCGAATTGCAATATCCGCCGAGGAGATTTTGTACTCGCCCATAACAGCCTTGATCTCATCGTGGTCGATATGTGTTAGAGGAACAGTATTTGTGATACTAATCCCTCCTTTGTCTTTCTTCTTAAAGACAATATTAGGTGGTGACTTGTTAACGCGGATGCCGAAGCCTTCCAATTCGGCCTCAATAATCTTCTTGTCGGTAAGAGGTTTATTGACATCAAGGACAATGAATATCAGATGGCACGTCTTTGCAACGGCAATAACTTGTCGACCTCTGCCCTTTCCGTCTTTGGCTCCTTGGATGATACCGGGTAGATCCAGCATCTGGATCTTTGCCCCATTATATACCACCTGACCGGGTACTGTTGTCAAAGTTGTGAATTCGTATGCAGCAGCCTCCGAGTGTTGACCTGTAAGCCTGCTCATCAAGGTACTCTTTCCCACGGATGGAAAGCCTATGAAGCCGACACTGGCGACACCAGTTCTTGCAACATCAAATCCAGATCCACCGCCGCCGCCACTAGAGGCCGGAGTCAATAGCTCTCGTTTTAACTTCGCAAGCTTGGCTTTCAGCTGTCCCAAATGGAAGGAAGTCGCCTTATTCTTTTGGGTCTTGGCCATCTGGGAAGGAGTTAGTACTCGCGTCGAAGACATAATGTAGTAGAAGAGGGTGGATCAAGTAGAACTGTTGCATATGACAAAGTGGCATATCGATAATCGACGTACCTCGGCCTCAATGTCCTTGATCTGTGGTGGGGTATTAATTAGCATTGCTGGTAGAAAGTTCTCAAATCCAGGAAGTATATCAGACCTTATCCACAGTGGTCGCCATGATCAGAAGAGTGACTGCAAAGCTTGAGATGTTGGATTTATGTAACGAACAGGTAAGAATTTTTGCGAGTTAAACGTCTTGAGACGGTGGTGTGTGGAATGTGATTTAGACTTCTTGGCCTCAGGCAAAATGAGACGGTGACGGCAAAAAAAAACTGCCTATATAATTGACTAAATACGAGCTCTCAAAAATTTCATACCAAGTCAATAACCATGGATCCTGCCCTGATTTGCAAAGCGTTCTTTGTTCTTGGGGGCATAACCGCTATTGGAGGGGTATTGATACCTTCCTTTCGACGGAATATCATGAATTATGGATCTCGAAGCACATTACTACAGGAGGCAAAGGGAAAAGGCTCCATGAATACAGTCACTGCCGTCCTCGAATACTTTGCATCTTGTCAAGTTCCACATAACTGGTTTACCCATTATTATGCTGTGTCAGTAGCATCTTCAGTCTTCTGGGCCATTCAGATTCTGAGACACGGGCAAGCTTTTGAATTTATGGTTTTTCATTCCAATCCATCTGGACATTGGATAAGTATCAACCAGACGTTTCTGGCCTGGGCGATGATGACACTTCAGGGAACCCGACGGCTCTATGAATCCATCACTCTCACAAAATCCTCCGAATCGAAGATGTGGATTGGCCTCTGGATTTTGGGGATTGCTTACTATATTGTTATGGGAATTTCTGTCTGGGTAGAGGGCATTTGTGAGCGATCATGTTTGGCCCATGGCTAAATACTAACTTTGGTAGCTGCTTTGACCATTTCTGACTCGCCTACAAGTCTCCTGGAATATGGGAAGCCATCGTTGAAGACCATCGTCGCCGTTCCTCTATTCCTGCTCGGATCAAGTATACAATATGACTGTCATCTGTATCTAGCCAGCCTCAAAAAGTATACTCTCCCTCAACACTCATGGTTCCGACGGGTTGTATGTCCACACTATACAGCTGAATGCCTGATATACATGGCTATCGCAATCGTCGCTGCTCCAAAGGGCCGGATTTTCAATACCACCATATTGACGGGTCTTGTGTTTGTGACTTCAAATCTTGGCGTTACAGCAGATTCAACTAGGAGATGGTATATTGAAAAATTCGGGGTAGAGAGGCTAGAGGGCAGGTGGAGGATGGTGCCCTATGTGTACTGAAAGCAGTGGTTTTGCTCAGCGCCTTCCAAAAAGTATTCCTAATTTCGAAGACTTTTTTACGTCCCTGTAAGTCAGACTGAGTCTTGTCTGTCGTTTGATTCGATCATCTATGATTTCACCAGGAGCTCCGAGTAGTTTCCAATTGGCAACCGATTCCTCGCTAAGATTGATCTCTTCTGTGGAGTACGAAATTCCGTGGAAGAAATTTGTGTATAATTCATCCGTAGTGATGAGTAGCGAACGTGCTTGTTGGAGAATCCTGGATCGTGGTCCTTCTGGTTTTCCATCCTTGTCTGTGTCGTATATCTCTAGACATAAGCTTGCGCCTAAGCTAACTGTAGCAACAACTGGATGGTATGCAGACCCATCCTTGTCGTTTAGTCAGTGTTTAGGGTTTAGGATGAGTGCAAGGGGAAGGGGGAGCGGAAGGCATACTTTATGTGGCATAATCCCCTGACCAGGAAGATATTCGTTGACTAAAACATGATTTGGTTTGCCATGTGGACTATCAGTGAATATATGGCGTTGCCTATCTGTAGATGAGACCGAATAAGTGAGTAGTCGAGAAATGATCGGATCTGATAGCCACAAAGGTAGTGGAGACTCTAGTAAAGTATTGTTGGTAAGGTCGGACGGCCATGTTTGAAGACGACGATGTGCGAGTTGCTTCCACTGGATAGTGTTAGAGAGCCACGAATCCTGGTGTTTATCGTTGAAATACATACTCTAGGCTTGGGAGCTGTTGCGATCTTGTTCAAAAGTGTCTGTTCCTCCTCTACGGTTATGAAGTCTGTAATATAGTAAGCGCTCGAGGGAAGACTTTGTATTTTGTATTGTTCCAGAGAGGATATTAATTGGGTAGTAGGGAAATCCATAGCAATTTTCGATGGAATGTGCGCTGCACATTTAAATTGCTCCTATTCCTCCATCGTGGCGCTTCACCTTACCACAGACGTCGGATGGTAATCTGCTCGGGCAGAATGTCAACAATAATAGTAAGAGAAAATACTTTTATTGATGATGGTGTTTTCCTCAAGTTGCCTCCAGCCGCAAACGGACGGCTCCTTAAGCGACAACAGAACGAGGCATCAGTGAGGCAACAACGACAGAACAAAACGACGATTTATCTCCTATTTCACCACGACAAGCCAATCTACAAATCTCGCACTCCGAACACATCCAAGAATTAAAGCGCTTATATTGGCGACTGCCTTTGTTTGTGTATCTGTACGTCACCGTTACGGTAGGACTTGGATATTTCTCCTAGTCCTTCTCGAACGACATCGTCAAAGTGTCTCTTCAAAGGTCGGCCCACGATGAAGCTGAGAAGGATAGGCTAGAGGCTATGGAAATTCAAGATGAAAGCACGCCGGTTTCTGGCAGAATCAGCCCCACGGGCCCAGCTGTTGAAATCAATAGCGCTGAAGTCACGACAACAATGCGATCCCTCCCGCCAGCCCAGTCGCAAGTTAATAAGATGGACGTGCCATTGCCCAATATGGAACAAAGCAATGGTGGAATGAAGAGTGACTCTGAATCTGAAGCAGAAACTATTGTGTTGCCAGGTAAAGACGGCCATTCGCCATCTAAAACGCGGAAGTCTATCAAGCACGAAGATAGAAGCGACGATGAAGAAATGAGAGATGCTCCTATTATGACAGGCGCCAGTGCCAGAATTACTTCTGATTCAATTTTGGTCGAGAAAACAAGCGACAAAATCCATTCCTCGCTGGGAAAGAGGAAACGAAAGCCTGGTTACAAGGACGACATTCACCATGGAAACTCGAGCGGATTGAGTTCTGTGCCAACATCACCGGTAGCCACAACACGCTCCTCCTTGTCCAAACCAGCCGCCTCAGAATCAGACGTCTCGAAATCGCCCTCACCTCCCGTAGGCCGTAGTGAGATCAAGTCAGTAGATCGCGTTATTTCTCGACGAAGACAATATTCGCCGGGCTCTGGAGACGAAAGCGAATCGAGGAGTGTAGGAAGGCAGAGAAGTTCTGGCGCTGAAACAAAGCAAAACAACGAGCATCCCCGGTCCTCAAAGTCCCATATCGACTCGCGTTCGCAAATTCATACGCGGTCGCTCTCGCCGCAATCAAAAGTCCATAAACGCAGTCAATCGACTCAGCTCCCCTCAAAATCTACCCATGGGCTTAGCCATAAGAAAAAGCGAGTTCCAGCACCTCTACAGTCTACAGAATATCATTCTGACGACTCTTCTGGAAGTGGAAGTTCTCGTCATCGAAGCTCTCGTCTCCGGCATCTCGCAGCGCCAACTACTGGAAACTCAACTATATCATCAGGCAAGATGGCTCCACATAAGAAAAACATCGATTCTTCTGGTCAGACATTATTGGCAAGAGCATGTGCATCTGGGAGAGTGGAGCTGGTAAGGCAGAGACTCCTCGAGACGCCCGAGTACTTGAACCGAGCAGACAACGCACTGAATTCGCCACTCCATATTGCGAGCATTAATGGTTATGATGAGATCGTGAAGGTGTTGCTCGACCACAATTGCACTATTGATACGGTAAATTATGAGGGGGATACTCCTTTGCACGACGCCATTGAGAACGGAATGGTTGAGGTTGTCAAGTTACTTCTTGATGCTGGTGCAAATCCGCGTAAACCGAATAAAAAAGGTGAAGAGCCGTTGGAATTGGTTAGCGACCAGAATGGAGACGATGTTGAGGCTGAATTGCGTGAGGCAATCACTGCGGCTAAGCAGAGAAATAGCGAAGCTCGATACCTTTCAGAGGAACACGATGACCAGCGATCTCATTCAAAGGACAGCCCTCGCCACACCCCTCCAGCTCAGAGTCATGATTCGGCTAGTTTAATTCCTACGAACCGTCGTGTTGGCTCTAGCAGATCGACAAAGACGAGTGACCGAGGACTGTATCAAGCCTTTGAGCTCAAGGACCTCAGGAACGCTGCTGCTGCAGGTAATTCGGAGGCTGTTGTGCATATACTGTTGGTCAAAGAAAGCCAGGGCTGGGATGATCCAAGTAGTCTCATTGCTGCAGCAAAGGGTGGCCACGCCGATGTCATCAATGTCCTTTTTGCTATAGGGCACTTCAACCCTGACCCCGACTTCCTTGAAGGCGAATCCCTAGAGTACGCGACTCCGATGCTTGCTGCCATTGGTCGAGAAAAGATCGAAGTTGTCAAACTTATCTTAGACCAAGAGCTGTTTGATCCCACTCGTCGTATCAACGATGAAACATATTCTGAGATTGCGAGAAAGCGAGGTGGGCCTAAGTGGAGGGAAGAAGAGGACATACTCAAAAAGGCTTTTGATAAGTACACAAAGGGTCAAAAGGGTCCCCTGGTATCTCGAACTCGGGATCGTGAGGCTGCTCGTGTGATACGGGATGATTCCCATCATCCATCTCAGCCGCATAAGAAGGATATGTCAAGTCCCGGGTTGAAGGAACCTGATGCGAGAAAAGGAGATAAAGCTACTTCCTCCGCCACTCAGAATAGAGATACGACAAGCAGCGGCAAAAGGGGCCCGGGTCGTCCAAGGAAAGAAGAAAGCATTACCTCTCAAGCTATTTCGGATCGCGAGAGCACTCCTCTTGGTCCCCCAAAACGGAAACCTCAGCCTCGGAAATCCGAATCTGACATTGATAACGAAACCGTAAAGCCACGACGGAAGCTGGTGTCGGGCACAGAGCTGAAAGGAAAGCTTGAGAAGCAACGACGAGCTAGCATTACTTCCAATACATCGAACGCTTCTGTAAAAGATAAGCGAGGAGACCGAGACTCGGACCCTAAAGAGAGCAAACCAGGGGATGAACCAAGCGGAAAGGTCACCGCAGCAACCCGTAAAGACTCACGCAATGCTAGTTCCAAAAACGCTGTTCTAGGCCAGAATGACGCAGAGTCGACAGCAGAAAAAGCTGGCTCCGATAGAGCTCGGTCCCTGAAGCGAGACGATTCGAAAGACAGACTCTCCGCAATTCGTGGCGCAAAGAGCCCAGTGAAAAGACATAGAAGCAGTGCAACACCTCCTCGCTCTGGCATGGAAGATATCCTGGCCGGCTATGGTACAGGAGGAGCTCCGCCGAAGAGGCGCAAATTAGAAGGCGATTCCAGGCCCTCGCACAAGGAAGAGATCACCCCGAGCTCGTCGCCAGACCAACGGTCAAAATCCGGGCTGTCTCGCGAAACGGCGACAAAATCTGAAGACAGCCCCATCAGTGGTCCTATGGCGTCTGTATCAAAAGACAACGAGGACGCGCGGCAACGTAATGAACATGAAGCGGCTGAGATGATGCGAAAACGAGAGGCAGACAGAAGAGCAGAACACGAGCGAATTGAGCAAGCTAAACAAGCTCGACAGGCTCGAGAAAAACTGGCTCGTGAGGAGGAAACGAAACGTCAACAAGAGGAGTCGGAGAAGAAAGAACGTCAGCGTCAAGAGGATGAGGAGAATCGAAGATTACGGTATGTCGAGCAAGAAAAGCAGAAAAGAGAGGACCAGGAACGTCGGCGAGCAGCAGCATTAGAGCAGGCGCGAGCGGAGAGGGTACGGGTCGCAAATGAAAAGGAGCTGGAGAGGCTCAAGAAGTTACCTCCCTTGCTCCGGTGGCTCGACCAGGCCCCTAAACCCGACGTTCTGAATGCTGCCTCCACTTTCAGACATATTCAAGGCTTTCGATTTGATAGCATTAACTCAGAAGCCAGTGGTACTCCTGGCGGGAGGGAACAATGGATTTTGAACACAGACGTTGCCCTTCTCCTCGGGGAAAAGGATCTTGAAATATCTAGATGTGAGTTGCTCACGACATGCCCTCTAGTTATCGATTTATACTAATTAACCCTAGATCCGGGCTGGGATCGTATCCCTTTATCGATAACTATGAAGGATCAAATTATGCAATACGATAGGACGAAATATTCCCTCATGAGATCGCCTAGTCTCAAAACTTTTTATCAGCAACTGGGTCTCCCAATAGTAGAGACGGGCGATCTACATAATTTCTCCATTGCTTGCGGGAAGCTATTCTGTGATCTCGATATTTTTGTTGTCAAGGTAAATAGATATATCTTACAATGTCTAGTCTCCTTATTCTGACGTAATTATAGTTATCGGAATTTCTTTTCATTATACCCAATTTTCCCCATCTCCGGGATGTCAAGGTTGTTATCAGTTATGGTGAATTTGGCAGCGACAATAAATTCACTAAAGATCCCGATTACGACCAAACCCGGCCCTTTATTCCACCCCCCAAAGAATATGTGAATGGGATGCTCGTTCGGCATCCCGAGGTACCTCGCACCAGAACGAGCCATCAGCCTCTTGGATGTAGAATGACCGTGCAGCGGCCGAAGTTAATCGGGCAAGTTTATCCTCACGATCCTGATTTTTCCGACCTCGCCAGAAGTCAGGGAGCAGGGCACTTGATTCCAGAAGGATATCAGGTGTCTTCTTCAATAGCCGAGGCACCAGACCGAAAAATATCCGATTCTGGACAGATGAATGGTATCACTCCTCCAAATTCTGTCGCATCTAAATCTATCAATGGTGGAAGTCCCCACCATGCCATTCCTCTAGCGCATCTTACCAACGGAACAGGCCAGCCTCCACAAGAAATGGTTCCTGAGGCAGTCTAAGGTTCCAGGATCACTATAATGGAATTTTAGTCCGAGTATTAAATTTCCATATTCGCTATTGTCTTTTGTATTTCGAGGGCGGAATCGGGCGTTTATAGCAGACGAGAAATGTATATCTTCGGCGGCAGCTTTGTTTAGAGGACTCTCGTCTGTACGATTTTGTAGAGTAAACTCGGCCTTGTACAAAGAGCACTTCTTATATTTAAGAGGCTGTGGCTTATTGTAGATTATTGCTGATACCAATTGAAGCACCTGAAATCTAATCAACTGAGTCTAAGCACCTCAATATTCGGTGCTCATTTGGATTATATGTGGGTAGAAGAAAGTGGTTGATGTGCATGTCGTCTTTTATTTGGATATTTATTTAGGAAGGATATTTCATGGAAACTATTCTCAACCGTCCCTAGAGCAGTGGACGATGCTTCGGTTGTCAAAAGAAATTGTCCCAACCGAGCGGACACCATAGCTATAAACCGTGTGATCACGATTACCCATAGGATATACTATAGTACGCCGTTCACCCCAATTATCTGCCTTCATGTATACCAAATCTGCTGCATTTGGCTCTCTCTTTCTCTCCTACTTTCTCTCTACTATGCTCACATTCGTAGCCAAACCCATTCTATATCGACTCTAATATGCAGTGCCGTCGGTCCAAAAGTGCACTTTCGAAGAACAGCAGCCTCAAGGTTCAAGAACGAAGACAGAGAGAGAGTTAAAGCCTGAGAAATCTTATGCCAAGTTTCTCATCTTCTTGATCCGAAAGGCTTACGTCAGATCTAAGGAAGGCATGTCCGGTCCTTTCCTTCACTATAAGACAAATGTGGCTCTTCCTATTACTGACACCTCGAAGCATTGTCCGCTGTCCCCTAAAAGTCGCATCTCTTACTCTAGGGGATTTAGCTTCATAGCGCCGTCTAGGGCTTTGAGCCCTCGACCCTGTGGGATTGTCTAGCGTCTCTGTATCCGAAGACGTCACGCGATATTGGCTTCTCGCCCTCCATAAGTATTTTCTCTTCCTTCCGTTCAGTCAACCAAAAAAAAGTCAAATAAATAAGCCATCCACTTGGACAGCATTAACCAACAGCTCCAAAACAGCAACGTCCTCATTCATCAGAAGCAACAAATATTTCTACTACTCTTATCATGGCGAGGCTCAAAGCCACCAAGAAGAGAAAATCCCCGCGCAGAAGAAGCCGACGCCCCAACGACGTGATAGTTCCGCTTTCCATTGAAACACACTTTTTCTTCGACGCACACACAGCAACGATACAATCAAGATATTCGGAGAAGTACGCAACAGATCCTGTGGGCCCGGGTCTATCCGACGGCTGGAACAAGGAGCATCCGTTGCCCGATTATACAAAATACCGAACTTCGGATGATTGCAAAGCATCATCTTCTGCACCCGATCTTTATGCCAATGCACAATCGGCCAGAAATATGACGCAGGACGATCCACAATATTTTCTGTCGAAGTTGGTAAAGGGCAGTGGGGTTAGATATTATCTTGAAAATGTTTCCTCGGTTGAGAAAGACACCAGCACCACCTTCAACCACCATCAGCAAACCTCAACAGAAAATTGTTAGATAGCAACATTAGAACATGCTCGCATAGCCTATTCCTCAAAGCCCTGGACCAAGCAGACGGTGGCCTGGTCGAAAGTCGACTTTTGAATTTGGCTCTTCATCGAGCGTCCCTGCACTAGCTGATTTGCAATTTTTCTTTGCATGCTGGCGAGCACATATTGATTTGGATTGGGTTGTACCGGTATGGAACTGAAGTGCGAAAGCCTAGGCGTCTTGAAAATTCTCAGTGCATTGAGTTCTTCAATGACCTAACGGGCCGGTGAAAACTAGTGATATAATAGGACTGAGTTAGATGGCTTAAATTGGATTGGTAGACCTTACTGCTTGTCCCTACTTTTTGCATCTCTCTCAATTCTTTTGGATTGTAGTATGGGATTGTTCTGGATTAATACCTCGTTGGCTAGACTTGGAATATCTCATCCTCTTCTTGTGTCGCGGTTTTTCTTGTTCGTATATATGTTCCCTGGGTAAATTACAATAAAAATGAACGAACTTTCGCTTCAATCTTTTGTGCTGTGATCTGTGACTGGTCTTCTCTTCCGATAAACCCCATGTTTATTCTAAGAAGTAAGAATATTACCACCTCTTCTAATATCTTTTCTCATACTTCAACCATTTGAAATGCCTGGGAAACACAGAATCAAATCACATAACTCCCTAGAACCAAGTAAGAACGCATAGAGCACTCATCAAAGAATGTCATCTCTTTATTTACGAGTGTACGACAGGTAAGCTACTTACACAATCTTCCTTTCCTTTACCGCCGTCCTCTCATTCCTTCTCCCTCTCTCCTACCTCCTCCCCGCTGGCAACGGGACTTTTATCCAGATTTCAAACTTTCAATCGAACGACACATATCTAGCTCATTCACCAAAGCCGCAAAATCCCATCCCTCCAACCAATCCATCGACAGATCGTCAATTGTCATCACCTGGATATTGTAAACACCATACGCCTTATCTTTCAATTCCCAATTCAAATCCAAGGAACCACGCAAAACGAATCCACCCAACCTGTGCCCCTCAACGATCAACGCAACGTACTCCGCACATTATACACATCCATCACCGCTCTTACAAAGAAAATAGAACGTCTTGAGTAGGATTTCTTTATAACCAAGTTCTCTTCATGCTAATTTTCGACGTCGATGTCATGAGTCCACATCTCTCCTCAAACTGTTACTCCTTTCCCTCGCTCTATCTTCCACGACTACATCGTTATAACTCGGAATTGGGGGCACTGTAGGTTTTCTCCTTAAAACTGGTCGTCTTTCATTAGAGGCTTCTGCTTCGTCTTCGTTTTCGGATGAGGATTGTTGAGGGCTCGTATATTCAGGCGGGGGTTGGGCAGAGTGGTGACTGTCGGTTATATGCGCTTGAGGAAGTTGATTGGGGTTCTGGTTGGTATTTGGATGCGTGATGGCGATTCCAGAGATTGAGGCATGGACAACATTCCCTGGTTGGTCAGGTACTTCTTCATGCGAAGGGATGTGAGTCAAATGAGCGAGGGAGATATCGGTCGGAGAGCGAACGGGCCCTGGACTCGTAGGAGGAAGGCCGTATCTGAAATTTCCACTTCGGGTTCGGCCATGTCGCACATCAGGGTAGTGATTTTGTCCTTGGCTACCCTGTGCACTTTCCCTTCCTGCTTCGAGGAGAATACTGCCTTGCTCACTACCATAAGGGGGAGGTGGCGCTAAACTTCCCGTCATAGGAGCTAATCCCCATTTCTTAACGTTTGCCTCGATGAAAACGAATCCCGATTGCCCGAAATTGACATGCACTGTACAAGGACCATTTGCACCCACTGCCGGAAACAGATTCTGGGATTTGAGTCCGTGTGCTACGTCTTCTAATTTCTTACCGTTGCGGGTGAAAAATATGGTTCCTGTTCGTGGTCGATACCCAACCCCAATCACATCTCCTTGTACATATTGAGGTCCATATGTGGGTCCATTAAATGGCTGGTTATATCTTCGATGCCCAGTCGATGTGTACGCAACTGAATACTTATGCCATCCTAAACACTATCAGTCTCATCCCCAATACTTAATACACCAAACATACCAGGCAATCTAAACAGTGGGTATGGTTTTGTAGCCATGCCAATACTTATCAGAGTCGATTCCGGCTTATCATAAATCTTAGATTCCCAATAATAAACCTCATTCTGTTTTGGGACTGGGAGGTTACTCATGACTGAACATTCCGAATCGAAGAATTCGATTTCCGTCCTCGCTTCCACAAAGCAATTCGCAATCTCGAGTTCTGGCTCAAATTCCCAGGCTGATACGCCTTTCTCTTGAATTGCTAAATATTGGGATAATGAAATGTCGGTTGGTAACGAGTCTGGAGGATTCGATTGAATGAACGCTATTCCTCAAATTAATACCTCGCCCTTATCCATATAGACCTCCCCATAGCGAAATCGTGTCTGAATAAATGGAACATACCCTTGGCTCTAAGATATTCCGCCCGCTGTAGATCATCCATAATCTCCAACGCCTCAGCTTCCTCCTTTACAAAGGCCTGTTCATCATCATACTCCCCCGGTCTCGCCATCCGATCCAGCAAAATGCGACCACTACTCGTATATTTGAAAAAATAGATGATCAAGAAAACAAGCGCAATCAACATGGCCGATCCAAAAGAGCTGAGAAGGCCAATAACCACTCCATTAACCGTCGAGTCTGTAGTTTTGTAAACATTTTGCGTGGGAGTGGCTCCCGCACTCTTCTGTTGGAGGGTTAAAAGGTCTTGCAATTGAGACTCGGCGACCGATATGCCTTGGGAGAGGGGGCCTGTTGGACGACTCAGCGTGGATGTTAACAGTGTCGTGTGCTGTTGCGGTGTTGGAGTCCCCTCCATGTTGCCAATAGGCTTCTCTTATCGAGCCACCTCGCCGGGGTGATGGATGCCGGGAATGGGAGATCCAGAGATGCGTACTCCCTCAAGAGGATACTAAAGAAGCTCGTCGCGAGGGCGTGGTGTCGTACAGTAGTTGTTGATGGAGAAGTGTGGTCGTGAGATAGAGTTGGTGTTGACGGGGGGGGGGTGGGGAAGAGTGGTGGAAGTGAGGAGGTCGACTTGGCTTTCGTTTGCAGGGGTTGGGGCACTGGGTGGCGTAAAACTATGGTATACCGGTCGCCCGAATGCGGCCCGGATACCGCAGGGTTCTTTTGTGCTGTCGTGGCTATAGATATAAAGATATAAAAGAATAATAGCTATGTTGGGGTGGATGTGGATGTGGATGTGGTTGGGTGTTGATGCTGGTTCGATACTGACCTGTACGGCTGACTGGATGGTTGGGCATGATAAATACTAAACGCTGTAGATAATAATGCGGTTTCAGCGCATAAGGACCTCGAGCTTATGGTTTCAGGGTCAGTGAGCGGTGAGGCAGTGTTGACTAACGGAATCCGCTCTTCCTGTGTCTATTCCTAGGGATGCGTACATGCCGGTGCCTATTACCTATTATAACTATATCATTATTCTTCTTCTTATAGATGATTCCACCTTATTAAGATGCCAGCTTCTGGTTGTTCAGCTGCAGTACGTATAAGAACAGCTGACCAACTAGAAAGCACTTTGAGAGTCGAAGCAGACGTGATATTTCCCCATCACATGTGCTCTCATCCTAAGGAGTCATGTCATGTTTACTGTTTTTCGAAGTGGTGGTGAATGACTTTCATTCAACCATGACTAAGGATCACTCGTGGTATCTACCCGTATCATAATCTTTAGTATGACTTCGACGCCCCAAAAGCATCGCGGATTGAAGGGCATCAACCCCAGACTTTTCCATGGCCCAAAACCTTGAATCAACCTGACATTTCCTGATCTTCGCCACTTTTCCTCTTCTGATCTTCGTGTCTCGCCTTGGTCTTTCTCTTCGAGTCCTCAATCCACTTCGTGTAAACCTCCTCTCCCTTCCCCAGTTTCTGCTGCATAACCCCCTTCAACACCTCCCCCGCAAACCCCACAAAGTTATGCCTCCTCAACGCGTTTTCAAACATCCATTCACTCCTCTTCCTCTCCTCCCTCATCAACATCTCTCTATCCCCAATCTCTCTCGCTCCAACCCGGAGATCCCTAACCATAGCCATCAAATTAAACCTGATCTCGGATTCCTCATATCTGCCAATCCTCCTCTGCAACACCGGAATAACCTTCTCGGGGAAATCGGCTGATGTGCATGTGCCATGCGAAATAGGAGCAGGTTGTAGGCCGTCCAATTCATATAATACACCGTTAATAGGCGTGTATGCAATAAAATGGAACACATCCTCTCCCGGCCCATCACCCTTCTGCGTCTCATCCGCAAAGGGACTACTCCTCGCAAAACTATTATGTACATCCCTAATCAACTCCGAATTACTTAGTGCCTCCCCTCGAAACTCCGCCGGAAAACTCGAGGTAAATTCCTTGAATTCTCTCAATTGTGGGCCAACATCTATTTCCCCATCTTTATTCAGCAGGACAGAAAGTAGAGCTTGAGTCCCGCAGGCATTTTGAATGGTTTGGGCGGCGAAAAACAAGTTTTGGGCAGAGGGATAGTCGAAGATTCCGTCTTTGGGGCTGCCGTCTGCATTGGCTTTCTCGTCGGAGGGGTATTTGAAGAGGAAGATGACCCCGTACACAGGGGAGAGTTGGTGAAGGAAGGAGGCATCTAAAGCTATGAGCTCTTCGAATTGGACGTCTTTGACACCCAGGTTGTCGAGCAGGAAGGTGAAGACACCCTAAATCTATATCAGCTCCCATGATTCTATTTGTTCCGTGTTCACCAACCGCGTCCGATTCGACTTTGTGATGCATTAGTTTTAGAATTTCCTTCCTATTAAGTTTGGGAGGAGGTATGCTTACTTGTATTCCAACCACCACTCATCTTGTTAATTTCTGCGTTTTGGATGTTGGAGATTGAGCTCCAGATAGATTGCCGATCCCATTAATCGGCCTTGTCGGCAGTGGCAGAAGCCGCTAATTAGAACAAAAATTCAGAGTAATTAATATATATTGTTAATAATATATTATAAATTTCGTACTACATTCATTCATTGGCATATAAATAAATAATAAGATATTCATTCCTATGCAAATAACAATTGAGACAATAAATAGCACCAGAGAAAAGAGCAAGATAAGAATTTTATTTTACTTGGATTTTAATTTGAACCTTATGATTTTAGAATAATATGCAAGACCCATACCTATAAATATAACAGACCACTTGGTAATAGATTATTTTGCTTTCAAGTGGCGTTGTGGAAAATGACGATGAGATGGATGTAACTTATAAAACTAAGCTATCCCGTTACAACCCTCGGGTTATAGGTAGTTTTATATTACAACTCGTAAGTGCTACAACCCAGATCTAATCCTGTCTATAATGAGGCGCCAACTTCCGATGTAGTTAAAAGTAACCTTTAGGAAAATATACACCGCTGCCACCAAAATGGTTGTGGCTGTTAAGAGATCCCAAGGTAAAATGACACCTGCGAGCAAGAACCCCATGCCTAGTTTGCGTACCCACCACAATCGATTATCCGAGATTTGTGCCCCGGCGAAATCTTGCACCCAGCTGCTTGACTTTCGATTGTGGCGATCGGTCTTTTCGAATTGATTTTGGAAGTCCTCACTCTCATCTTGTCATTGAAAAGAGAACCCCCCTGGGAAACCCTGTGGAGCACCTCTTCGCCCTCCTCCTGGCATTCCACCCCCCATCCCGCCTGGCATCCCACCTCCAAAACTGTGAAATCCTCCTCCGCCTCCTCCCCCACGACCACCTCCACCCATTTGCGCACCGAACATTTGCATGAGGATTTCTGGATAGGTCAGTATGATCAAATAAATGCCGAGTAAGGATGAGTACTGACCTGGGTCGATATTCATTCCACCACCGCCCATTCCACCTCCAAAACCTTCCGTAGGGTCCATTAAATCCTCCCCGCTATCATATCGGGCCCGTTTCCTACAAGTTTGTTAACAACAGGACCTCAGTCAATCAAGAAGACCTTACTCAGGATCGCTCAAAGTCTCATATGCCTCTCCAATATCCTTGAATCGCTCAGCAGCATGCTCGTCATCTGGATTTTTGTCAGGATGATGAACAATTGCGGCTTTTCTGTACGCCTTCTTTATCTGATTATCATCTGCATCTTTCTCAATTTCGAGAATCTTGTAATAATCCTTCCTCTTGCTCTTCTTTAATTCTAATTCTGCCTTTCGTATTTCCTTTGCAATACTAGCATCCTGGGGATCTTGCTCTTGAATGGATTTAAGTTCGCGGACTGCCTCTTCCCAATTCCCTGACAAGCCAAGCGCTGAAGCTTTCGTCTTTCGTGCTTTAGTATATGAAGGGTCAAGAGTAAGGGCCCGTTCGCAGTCACTGATAGCCCCACTATAGTCCTTTAACTTATTTCTACATAGAGCTCGATTTTGGAGCAATTTTGAATTTGTGCCCTTGTTCGAAGGATCAACTTCTAAGGCCTCGGTGTACTTGTCAACAGCGTGCTGCCATCTTCCAGCCTTATAATCTGCATTACCATCGGACTTCATACGGTCGAGTTTCTGCACTAATCGAAGATATTTAACCGCATCTCGATAGTCTGGATCACAGCTCAAGGCTTGGCGGAAGTGCTGTATAGCCTTCTCGTTATCTCCCTGAGCGTATAGAGCTCTCCCACGAAGTACCAGCGCCTCGGGGTCTTGATTGTTGTATCGTAGCAGGGACATTGCTATGTTTTGAGCATCACCCAGTGCGTTAACATTTCCCATCTTCAAGTACGCTTCTCCTCTCATCAATTGCCATTTTCGTGGCTTTGACGCAGTGAAACCCAGTAGCTTTTCGGCTTGATCAAGAGCATGTAGTACCATAGACCCAGTTGTGCCATTTTTCAGTGCATCTTCAGCTACATCGATGTGTTGGAGCATGGCCTTTGCTGGGGCGATATCTTTCGCTGATGGAGGTGGTTGAATTCGGTCAAATGTATTAATGGCATCATGGGGACGGCCTAAGCTGGTGTAAATTCTTGCTAATCGGAGGAGGACTTTGGGATTCTGAGGGTCGAGCTCATCGGCACGGGCACAGTCTTCTAGCGCAGCAGCATATTGACCTGCTGCCATGTACGCAGCGGCGCGGTTATTGAGATATGTTGCCGACGAGGGTTGGGCTTCGACAGCTGTTCGATAAAATCATATTACTTATCATTTCTCGATCACGGTCTTGAGTGGACAAACCTTTGGTATATTCTTCAATGGCCTTTCTGTAATCCTGAGCCTTGTAATACTTATTGCCCGCAGTCTTGAATGCCTCCGCTTCTTCTGGTGCGGCCACTGCAACCGCTACCGGACTTGTAGGGTTTGATTTGTGTGGAGGAGGTACGGGTCCATCTCCATTGATCGAGCTACTCGTTTTTGATTCTGCGGAAACATCAGGCATGGAGGATTGTGCTGAGCTTGCGGTAATGTTAGGTCCCTCGGGATCTATGTTTATCTTGTCGGACATCTTGGACAGAGCCGAGAGCCTCCGCAGCTGATCGGGTGGGAGGTTTAGAGGATGAGTTGTTTTAGGGTCAAATGTGTGTGGCAAGGAATTCGGCCTTGATTTGGGTTGAGTGCGGCTGCTTCGAGGAGATCCCTGCTGAGTAGGCCTGTGGTTTTCCTCGTGAGATTTGTTTGTTCTAGAAGATGCGGATTTCTTTAAGGGGGAAGTCGATCGAGGGGAAGAGAGGTTGTCGTCGTCACTTGAGCTTGTCTTCTTCGGTTTTTTAGATGTTTTGGAGAAGAAATTCATTTGATCGTGTGGGTTGTGGTTGTGGTTGGCAGTGGAGGCAAGCCGGTGGTGTCTTAAAAAAGGGCTGTGATTGGGCTCATTTATCAGCCATGAAAAAAGACGGTCGATTCCTGACAAGGCGAGAGCTGGCTTGATAATTTGCGGAGAGCACAAGAGACAGTGAAGGCGAGGAAGACACGTCCAATGTAGAAGAAGTATAAGCAGCCTTCATCAAAAGGATTGGGCCAGGTAGTGGTGCATCAACGAATTATATTATGCTGGCCCATCGCGCAACCTGGCCATCTTTTTGCTGCCTTAATTTGTCTGCTTTCTAGAAGCTTCCAATGCCTCCGAGAAAATGATGGGAAACAGTTTTATCTGGACACGTATTTATCGATAGAGCATTATTATTGTAACCCTCAATCCAAATATTAAAGTATATCACCCATTATAAGGGAGTGGGTTGGTGAATGGCTTCAAGTCACGGAATGGAAAATGTGTATCAGGTGACCTTCCGACATATCCTCCGATCTCCTAAATAGCGAACCCTTGGTTTCCACGCCTATATAATCGGAACCAGCCAATCTTCCAAGAGAACTAAGACGAAGATGTTGAAACTGTCCGACCCGATCAGCTGCGGAGGCTCTCGGCTCTGTCCAAGATGTCCGACAAAATAAATATAGATCCCGAGGGACCTAACATTACCGCAAGTTTAGCACAATTTTTTATGCCTAATATTTCCGCAGAATCAAAGACGAGTATTCCAGGTGAACTGAACAATATGGCGGTCGTCGAAAATCGAGTTGCGTTGCTTGGAAGTGCTTCTTGGAATGGAGCTGCCGAATATAAAGCTGGCAGCGAATTCCACGAGCGAGTAGCTGCATTCTTTGCGACGTTCGGTGGGACGCCCTCGTGTCGCTCTCTTCGAGCCTTTGGAATAGTATACCCTGCGAGTTTGCGGAGAAATCCTCGATCGGTTACTTCAATGGTCCAGCAAATTGTTTTTGAGGATGAGATCTGTTGGGTTGCAAGGCTTAGGCTCCGCCAGCTGAAAGCCGTCTTTGATAGTCGTGAGGCGCTTGATAGTGCTAGTACTTTCAAAGTTGAAATTGGCAGCATGAAGTTCTTGGAGTATATCATATTTGGATTACCTTAGAGTTGCGCTGACATTTTATCTCTACGAAAAAGGCCAAAACCTCTCTTCCTATTCCGAAAGTTTATAGTTACAGCGCTGGTCCAACTGATAACGCTGGCGCCCCGTACATCCTAATGAATTACATCGACAGAACGACGCTTGATCAAGATCGAAAGTTCAGGGAGCGAATTGCTAGCTTTCGTCAAATTTGATTGAATGGGAGTCTCTGTCCGGACAAAAGAACATTGGGTTTCTTCATTTGCCCAGAGATTGAGACAGGGAAAGGCCCTTGAATGTCTTCAACGGACTACTTTACCGACCTTGCAACCACGCACTCCATGTGTGCGTAGCTGATGCAGCATCTGATATTCAAGCAAGTTCCTCTTTTGCAATCCCGATTCTCTTCAAGCATCTCATCTTGTTATATGGTCACAACTGCAGCAGGACAGGCCCTTTCAGCCTCGCGATTTTGGGGCCCACAACTTCTCGTGAACGATGATTTCATGGCTGCACCGATTGAAGTTGTTGCCCAGTAGCCACCATTGACAGGGCTCGAGCGCGAGCCACCCGGACATGTTGAGACAAGGCCATCCGCAATCAACCGCATTAAAAGAACGGAGCCAAACTCAGAGAATAATACAAGAATTTGGCAGAAATAGCCAAGCTCGGATGTGCGGCAGCAAGAATGGGGAAGCATCGATCGCAATTTGATGTTCTCAAATTATATACCAAAGCCTACTGCTCTCCGCGAGTCATCAAAAATTTCTGAATGACAAGTGGATGGCTGCATACCTAAGACTTCTCTGCGAGCATGTCAGGTCTGAAGAGTTTCCAGCTCCCTAGTTCATCCGCAAGATGAGTGGTCTAAGGCTCGGCTCTAGAGATGAAACAGATAGAGCGTATCAAGCAGAGTTTAGAGAGACATTGATTGGAGAATAGGTTATACATAATTGGCTGTGATAGAGATACAGTTACTATACTAACAATTTTATATTAAATTATTATTTAATGTTGCCAAAAAAAACCCCCCTAATAATAACTTTTTATATTACTTAAAAAATTTCTAGGTAATATTTTCTCCAAAATTATAATTATTTTTCGAAACTCATCAAGTCTGCTTGATTTCGCTTGTGACCCTTTGTTTAAACCAAAATAGGGGTATTCATTTCATCTCATCCAACTTAAGCATAACTCATCCAAGCTCTACTTTCTATCTAAAATACACTGGAATCCCATAAACACATACAGCAGCGGCATTCAGATACCGCAGATTGCAAGCCTCTTTTGCCTTGGCTACAGCCTCCACCAACGACAATTCACCATCGCCTTCCTTCGCCTTCCCCCGCCCCCTTGGTAAACTTTTACGATTCCCCAAAAAGACCCCAATGCTCGAAGGCCTTCTTCGCAAATCGATCGATATCCTTATCGGTGACATCCCACAGTGTCGCGACCAGGGCAGGACATCCGGCGTGTAAATAATTAATCGGCGTACCATAGGGTTCAAATTCACCGGCTTCGAGGAGAGCCCCGCTGCTACAACCCATGAGCACGGCGACCGCACATTTATCTAGCTTCCTGATTTCTTTTGCTCGGATATATTGCGCGCCGCTACCATGCCCAAAATATAGAAAGAGATCCTTAGATTCGAGAGACGATTTTATCTCAGCTTCCGTTGGCTCGCGCTTAACAATCCCGTCCCAACGATTCAGATTGCTCAGAGGCTTCTCAAACGTCGTTTGAGTGGATTTAAGATCGCTGCCTGGGTTGAGAATATATGTCCCATTGTCTCGGTTGATGTAGTGTCCTTGAGGGAGCCCCTCAACGCGATGTTTTTCCTGAGCAAGGATCCGCTCACGTAGACATCCAAGTGAAGGCAGTCGCGACACTGCAAGGCCGTCCATACACGGGAGTGATTCCCAGGGGAAAGAATGAAGTGCTTTATCTAAGATCAAGATAGTGTGCCTTTCAGCGTCTTGTTCGTGGGATACACGAGCAGCCTCATGATAGCATTGTAACGCGTCGTGTATCTCGATAACAATTGAATCAAAATCTATCTCGGCGTATGCATTGAGCTCACCGTGAAATTGCAGAACATCTACGACAAAGTAAAGTAAGTCAGTCAAGGGCTCAGAGAGATCAGAATCTTCTGCCGAAGCATATCCTAGCCCAATAAAGAGATCCAGGATTCGGGTGTCCAGTGTGATGCGTGGTCCTGAGCTCTTCTTGCCTGTCTTCCGTCGTGAAGGTAAGTGTTTATCCAATATAACCTGAAATGACCGTTGAAAGCGTGCAAGCAAATCAGACCGTTTGGGGTGCTGAGAGAATATCCCACTGAAGCCTCCTAGCCAAACTTTCTCTATGTTCTCAAGAAGATCCCTTAATCGGGCATCCAGAGCCTCACGTTCCCCCCACCACGCAGACTTGGCCTTACGACTTGACATATCGCGAGCATCGTGGGCACTTTCATTTGCAAGGTTGATGATTTCAAGTAACTCGGAGCGGCCTTGCTCAAAACCGAAAATTTCTTCATCAGCATCAATAGAATTCTTCCTTCCAAGCGGTAGGCGGAGAATGAAAGGGCTGTGACCAGATTGCAGCTTTGTGATCGAGAGCTCACGCCGATTATCACTCAGAGATATCGATATAGCCGTCCAGGCAGTAGGAATAATATCAATATAATCTCTTTGGAATCGTGAGATGTCATGCGATGGGAACCCTAGACTGGATCGCCTGTGATCGGACGTCATCAACGTTGGCCAATTTACATGCTCCATGTTAATTTTGGCATCCGCTCTAATCGCCTTACGCTCTCTGCGAAGTGAGAGGGTCCTCGCATTCTCTATATCGAATTAATTTACGCACATAAAAGTGATACTATAGAAACACTTACCAATAGAGCAGCTTGCGAAGCCAGGATGGGCCATATATCTTCCCTTGATTGGTCCCACAGCAGACAACATTATAGCAACACTATTTAGATGAGCGGATATTACGTGGAGTACAGATACCGGAGCAACCGCTATTGCGAGTGCATGCACCTCTATCAAAATTTCTTGAGCTTGACGTAATTTGTCAAAGAAGCCGTCAGGTGTTGGACTCTTGGATCCTGAACGCTCGCGACCACCTCTGGTGACCTGTAACTTCTTCGGAGGCGAGAATCGTGTAAGAGGTAGCTTTTCTACGTTCTTATCTCCCTTCACCGATCCCACGACAGATGGAAAGGATATTGTAGAGTCTTGCAAGACAGAATATACCGGGTCTCGGTTCATCTGCTCCATACTCTGTAACAGTAACTGTTGAGCCATTCCAAGACCCTGGTTGACAGTATCCATCTGACTACTCAAGTAGATACTTGCTTCCTGTAGAAGATTCATGGCCTCACTGTACTTTTTCCCAAGACCAAATAGGCGTGCTTTTCGCTGAAGAACGCGTGCTCTGAGGGATGACAACTGAGGGCATTCTTCAGCGATCGTCGAAACCAGATCAACAGCTAATTTCACTGGGGTTGTCAGTTTATTTTTAGTACTTGCTTTGACTCGACCACCAGTCTTCCGTGACACTGTGACTTTCTTCGATATTGAAAGGGCTGACATCTTCTGCTCAAGAGGTTCAGTTTCATCAGTCATGCCACTAATCGTACTGATATACGCCAAGTCCGACTGTCTGACCAAAGCCATTCCTGCTTTTTCATACGCCACCATTTCCGCATCTTCATCTCCTAAAAGACCGTGCAGATGTCCCAAACTAAATTCTAGAGCCACTGCATTTTGGATACTTCCATCTGCGATATTAAGCTCCCTGATCTCCATAAGCAGTTCAGACCCCTTGTCAAGTCCACCAGCTTTTAGCCATGAACTTCCGAGAGATGCCAATGCAACCGCTAGATATGTTTCAGACCCGGCATCTTTGGCTAGCCTTCGGGCCTGTTCGGTGTAGTAGATTGTCTCCTGGAACATCCCGTGATGGGCATATACTCCAGATAAATGAGAGAGGCTTCGAAACAAGGGGGCAACGAGGGGCCAGAAATCCGACCCGGTCTGAGAGCATTGTGTAGTAGACAGCATAGATATCGAGTTTGTCGACAAATTTAGCTGGGAAACGCCTTCGGATAGCCCATCTCTTCCCATATATCCAGTGTCGTCTTCCCTTGGAAGTTGTCTATTTCGAGTTTTCTCTTCGATGTTTGCCCAAGCTCGTTTTAATAATCTCAGACTTTGCTTCGCGTGATCAAGAGCAAGTTGTGGATTTCCTCGCTCAAGAGCTAGCATTGAATGTACTAAAAATGCAGTAGCTATTTGCTGGTTATTTCGAGTTCTTTCAGCTAAAGTGACGGGGCATGTTAAAGCCCGATCACTTTCCTGAGCGGAGATGACTTGGGCACGAAGGAGATGTTCCTCACTAATGCAACATTAGCTTAATAAATATAGACAAACACCTCAACACACACCACTTATCATAGTTTCCAATCGCTAGAAGGTATTCTGAATACGATAAATGAAGTTGTAGTAGAGTAGATGATGCCAATCCATTACGGTGACTATAGTTCTGTGCTCTGTCCAACGCCAGACCCGCTTTACCTGAATAGCCAAGTTGTAACCATTGCCCCCCTAGGCCTACATAACTCAACACTAGGTCATCGGGGTTTGAAGTAGCATCTCTAATTTCATTGAAATCGGCAATAAGCTGAAGAACAGTGATTCGAGCTATATCAAAACCCTTCATATATAGGTAATCCGCTATAGAATTTAGGTGCACTAAAAGTTCCAGGACGTCATCAATTTCAAGCTTGAGAGTCTCAAGGCTATCACACCGTTTCACGATTGAGTCCCACACTCTGAGGCATCGCTTGAAAACATCGATGTTGGGTTTATTCCTCTGAAGTTCAAGTACTGTGTCTGCCCAAGCTTGTAGATGAGGCCGATAATTCTGAAGTCCTTCGTCTCGTGTTCCTTGAATAACGATACCTTGACAGCGATCCAGTTCTGCTTTTACCAAGAGGGCTTCCTCCTGGTGGAATCCAGTATTAAGGCATAAAAATCGGATTAATACTCGAAGTCTACGCAGGGGATATTGGCTTCCATCATATATTGAGGAGAGATATAGAAACACTTTGATACGCAGGTTTTCACTGGTTCTAGTCGCCGAAGCTTGAATCGATAAGGTTTCCATTTGATACTCCAACATGGCACCCTTTTCCTCAATTGACCACGATTCCTCAACAAGCGGAACCTGCGAGGCAATCATTGGATGTTTCAGCTTCAGCTTCAAAAGTGACTTCTCAGTGCGAGCAAGAACTAAAGACTCATCACTATGACACCAGGCATTTCGAATGGGAATTCTCGAACTAGCCGTAGCTATAGCACATAAAACGCCGTCGTCTATCACTTCATCTCGTAGCTTCTGAAGAGTGTTAACAACCTCATCGTAACGTCCAGAAATTTTATAAACCTCTGCTATCCGTTCTAATTTCATTGACAACAAAGCCGCCTTCTTTTCCTGTCGGGAGCGGGACTGGATGCAGTCAATAGATCGTCGCAAGACTCTTAGTTTCTGGCTATCTTTGGAGTTATCGTCGTCTCGGCGTAAATCAAGATACTGGGTATAATAGAGATTGGATATTCTCGTATAATATGAAAGTGTGGCGGAAACTCCGCTCTCCAATGAATTTCTGTCGGAAGTTGTCTCGAGTCGGTCAAATAATGATAAACATTCTTGAAGTACAGTGTCCATCAGATCCCACGACAGATTCCCTTCACCCATGAGGAGCTTGATAAGAAATAATGCGGAGTCAATGGCGTGAGAACCTGATTTAGCAACATACTGTCGGCGTTGCTCATATCGAACGATTTCCTTCGTAGCAGAGTCGACATTGGGTGGTTTTCCGAGATACCGCGACCATAATCGAGGGCATAGAAACACAAGCGACTTGCACATCTGGCTGATGCCCTTGGGCAAGTCCTCTTTACTAGTACTCGTTTTAGAAAGAACACCGATGGCAACTCTTCGTGCTGAAGAAACTTCGGTTAGGAGATCGTCTATTTCTGAAGCTTCCCCTTTCAAAGGCTTTTCCAATCCTTCCAAGAGATAAAGAAGGATGCCCTCCGCCCTCAGATCTCTTGGTAGGCCCCGGAGATAAAGTGATACCAGCCTAGCAGAAACGCTACAGCGTTTGGCGTCTGAGTCGATTTTAGGGTCCAGAAATGTTTCAATCTTTTCAATCCAGGCGATAGCTTCATCAATAAGATTTGCTTCTTGTGACAGAGAGCCAAGTAGCCGATAAATTCCCGTTAATATAGACTTTGGGATGAGATTAGAATCGTCATACTCCATAATTGTTTCCTGGATGTTAATAAAAGCTGAAGATGATACTCTGTAAGTCTCCAAGGGGCCGCGTTGAGAGCGACGTGCGAATGCCGAGAGACAACGAAGAAATGGGTCTAGTAAATCCTTCGCAGGGTCACCTTTATGACCAGCAAGTCTCCACCAAAGCACTCGATTGTGAAGTGCCAGTGTTTGTAATTGGATTGCTACTTCAGGCGACACATTCAATCTTGGTTCCAGTGCAACCGCATCTTCCGAGGCAGAAATACTAGGACTCAATGCGAGGATTAGGTCAGATAATGTCTGAAGTTGTCTGGCCACTTTCGTTGCCTGCTTCGAATCCCTGGCCGCTAGAAGAAGCAAGCTTGTGGGTGACGAGGGGTGAGACAATTGTAAAATAGGGAGGGCAGTTTGGATATGCTGGGCTTTTCGTGAAGTAGTTATGAGGCGTAACACTTGCAACTGAGTCGTGATGATTAACCCTAATTTGGATCCCATCGTAGCACTTTTCCCAAAATCAAGTAATTCCCCCAAAGTCGGCGATATACTCGACGGATTTCCTCTTGGTCTGATGCCAGATTTCTTCCCCGTAATTTGACCATTATCCGACTCCAGTCTCCGCTTCAAAATTCTAAGTTCCTTAATAGCAAGATCCTCCAGTCCTAGAGATATGAACTTTCCAACCAATACAGACATTCCATTCTCAATTTGAAGGGGTGGTAAATCACCGCCTGATAGTTTCGAGGTTTGTAAACTCCGTAAACAAGTAAAAGCGACTCTCGCACATTCGCCCACTGATTTAGTTCCAGATATCGATGTTGAAGCTGAGGAAGAAGATCTACTTAATCTGGCTGATATGCTCGGAGAACTTGAAATTCTATTGAGAGATCTTGGTTGCAATGGGGATTGTGGCATCGAGTTTGATCGTCGGAGAGGTTTGCGCGTTGAAGCCTTCACGTTTTCTTTGGCTTTTCCATCCTTTCGAGTGGCCGGAGCGGACTTAATTGCTTCACTAAGAGCCTTGAGGGCACTATTTATGACTTCAGTAGCAAGGATAGACCTCTCCTTCAGCGACACTTGGTGTTGTGCATTCTCTTCGCTCAATTCTTTCTTAGGTCTTGTTTTTGTCACCGGTGCCTTTGCCTTCCTCTTCTGCTCCGAAAGTCCCGAGTTACTCTTCGATACCTTTGGCGTGTTTTCGTCTATAGTTTTGGTTTCTGGTAATAAGAGATTGCTGAGTAGAGACACAGTTGCTGGTGTACATGTTGATGTTGAGCTCACCGCAGCGCGTATTGACTCGGCGGAGGTCTGCACAGAGACCATTATGATACAAAAGACTGGGAAAAAACACACAGTATTATTGAAAACAAAACATTATCCAGAAATTGTAGGAGACTGCAAGGACGGATATCATGGTGCTCATCGAAGTATTTTGGGTGCCAGAATATTGACGTCCTAAACAGGCTTAGCCTCATTGTTGCCACAGCAACAACGAGCCGAGCTGAAGCTTTTCCCGCAAAAATATAGTTCTCAATTCCACACGCAGAATCATCCAATTTTCACTTGACCATGAATAGAACAACTGTACTTCGGCAAATCCTTCTGGCACCTCCCACTTTGCGTGCCTCCATTTTCTCTCCTATAGTGCGTCACCCACCGACGACTCGACGATATGCCGGAGTTCAAAGTATTACTCAACCCTCCTTTTGGTCAAATCTAGTTCCCAAACCGCTTCGAAAAACCGCTCGAGCAGCCAAGAAGCCAAAATCCAGAGAATGGAACCCAGCTACCTTTTTCATCTGCATATTTCTCCTCATAGGATCCATGTCCATCCAGATGATTGCGTTAAGGAATGAGTATGCGACCTTCTCTCGGCGTGCAGATGCAAAAATCGGACTGCTCAGAGAGGTCATGGAGAAAATAAGGAACGGAGAAGATATCGATGTTGAGGGACTTTTAGGGACAGGCAACGCAAAAAAGGAGAGAGAATGGGAAGAAGGTAAGAATAATTACAAGCTGTTCATGGCCTCGGATCTAATCTGTTATAGTACTCCAAGAGATTGAACTGGAAGACCAGGCTTGGGAAAAGTCGCAAACACCAAAACCGACACAGAACCCTAAGCTTAGCGCAGGCGACACATCTGAGAACCCTTCGAAAATGGAGACTGTACAGAACTCAAAGTCAGAAAGGTCAAATGCGCCCCGTGGCTTCTACTAGATTTGTTATTCTCCATCCGTTCGTCTATTTATCTGAAGGTAGTCATCCCAATCTACAGGACCTAAGACGGCTAAAGGGATACAACTTAGCTACAGGACATCCATAAATTCTATGATAACATATCTTTAAACACCGAACTATTTAGATTACGCTGATGCTCTATCTCCATTTTTTGAGTATGGTGTAAGCCAGTACGTTTTAATTGTTCAACAAGGGCAGGTAGAATTTTATCAGTTCCCATCTCAATCCGAACACCACATTCTCCTTCTTGGTCCATGGGCAGATTTTGGAAGAAGGTCTCTTCTCCTCGTACACCACCAAGATTCAGAATTCCTATTGGCATGTCTCGATCCAATGCTCTTTTGGCAAGTCTCCATGCGGAATAAGTTGCAAGAGATGTACCCAGGACAAGGAGTTTTCCAGAACCATCAATTGCTTGTTCTGCAGCATTCTTAACCGTGGTAGCTATGCTCTCTCCAAACATCACTACAGCGGGTTTCAGTATACCTGCTGTACTGGTAGGTAGCCACGCTCCTTCCCGGTCGACTTCCACTATTGTCTGTTTCCCGCCTTTCACTGGCGGATTTGCCAAGCAATGAGGGCAGGAGGGATACCTAAATGTTGAGTAGGGAGCTCCTGGAAGATCAACATCCCCGTCCGGATTGGTTTTCATTCCCTTGGCACTTCTTTCATCTGGATTCTCCGTATCAAGTGCTCCTGATGCGACTGCTTCAGCTAGAAATACTGCCCACGCTGGATTTAGTCTTGCAAGTAATTCTTGAAACTGATCGCGAGACAAATCATTATGGCAAGTGACGCAGGTCAGCGCCCGTAGGTAGCCATGCAGTTCGACCGTAGTGACGTTCGGGTGTGCCATTGAGTGAAAAGAATCTACATTCTGGGTGATGATAGTCTTAATAATTCCTAGATTTGCAAGATCTCTGATAGCATAATGAGCGGAATTCGGCTTGGCTTTATGTAGAGTGGTCCACCCTAAGAAACTTCTAGCCCAATATCTTTTCCGTGCTTCGTGATTTGCGAGAAACTCGTGGTAGTAGATTGGCCGGTAAGTTTTATTCTGCCTATATGTGCCATTTGTACCTCTGTAATCTGCCAATCCAGACGCTACGGATATGCCGGCGCCAGACAGGATTACCGTGGATCGGGCGTCGTCCGAATCATGTTTCCCTCGTAGGGATGGGGATGATGGGGCTGTCAGGAATTTGGACAGAGCGGCAATGGCACCGGTCGACGTCGATGCACTGCGTGGAATAATTGTCGGGGAGGGAAAGAGGCCCGTATAGGGAATTCTCAAGAGAGGTTTTTGCATTGAGCATTCATTGAGTCCAGGTGGAGATGGGCGTGGGCGTGGGCGTGGACGTGGGCGTAGGGCGTGAGGCGAGGAAAGTCTCCATATTACTAAACCGTGGTCTCGTGTGGCTCGTGTGGTTAACGATTCCTTATTAAGCTTTTATAAATCTTTATAGTAAATCCTGCGCCCGCATATGGACTTCCGTTGTGGAAGGCCCTGCACCTCTCACAAATATCCATACTGCATTTTCTACAGTGTATATGGTGTTCGCATTGAACCGGGACACGCGTCAATGGATGGTCTCCCCCTTTTCTATATTTTGCCTTTACTCGTACTGTAATAATTATTGATGCCTTTCCCCTTCCGCTGCCACCCAAATCGGGCGCCTTCGTTAATACGACCGGGGCTGGCAAGAAAGAGGACACTTCAGTCACCTCAATCCCGCATCCTACAAACTGCGGCCCTCGACGTCGTCTTCACGTCCTTTTCTAAACCCTATACTCCGACTCATCTTTCATTGCTGCCTCACTTTGACGCCTTTACCAACACCCTGAGTTCTCGACATCGACCAATGGCTGCACTCGCCCAAACCCAGACGCGTTCACTCGCAGGGCATTCGCATCCCCACCACCATGACAATACTTACCTGATCTCCTCAAACAAGAAGGATGCCGGTGTGCGGATAACGCGAATTGGTCTGTACTCGAATCTTGGAATGGCGGTCGCCAAGGGTGTAGGAGGATATGTCTTCAATTCTCAATCTATGATTGCAGATGCATGGCATAGCTTGACGGATCTGGCTAGTGATGTTTTAACCTTGACAACGGTATCGTGGAGTTTAAAACCCCCTACGGCATTATTTCCAACTGGGTTTGGAAAAGTAGAAAGTCTAGGTTCACTAGGGGTCAGTGGAATGCTTCTGTTTGGAGGCTGTTTTATGTGCTTGAACAGCTGCGAGATTCTATATGCACATATCTTCCTTGATGCACATGCTGCTGCTGAGGCGGCAGTGCATGCACATGGACATAGTCACAATCACGCAGCAGTTGGCCCATCACTGCATGCAGCATGGTTGGCTTTGGGTACCGTGATCATCAAGGAATGGTTATATCAAGCCAGTAAGACTACCTAGATTATTTCCTAGAACTTGAGCTAATTAGAGCTTTCTCAGCGATGAAAGTCGCAAAGGAACGAAAGTCTTCGGTTCTTGCATCAAACGCCATCCATCATCGAGTCGATTCGCTCACCGGCATTGTTACCCTCTTCGCGATCCTGGGCGCCAATTTTCTCCACGAGGCTGCATGGTTAGATCCTGTTGGGGGGTTTTTAATCTCCCTTTTAGTGATTAAGGCAGGTTGGGGGAATACGGTCTCAGCACTCTATGAACTAGCAGATAAGGGGATCGATCCTGAAATCAAGGTTTCTGTTACGAAAGCCGTTGATAAAAGCCTTGCTATATTAAGAGAGGGTTCTGAGATAGAGTTGAGAGAAGTTGAAGGTGTAAAGTCGGGTCAAAACTATCTAGTGGATCTCCAGCTTGCGGTTCCTAGATCTTGGACGGTCGAAGATGTTAGAGAGGTAGAAGATGGTGTCAGAGAAATGGTTGGGTCTAAAGTACGCGGTGTCCGCAGAGTGAAAGTCAGATTCGTGCCAAAGGGCGACTCATCAACCTCATTATTCGATGAATTCATTAGTGGCGATATTAGTTCGCGGGCGAGTCCAGAACCTGAGGGAGATCATGATCATGACCATGGCCACGACCACGACCACGACCGCCATAGCCATGCAGAAACTAAGGTAAATGGGAAGAAAGAGCAATAGACATATGAATATGGAAGACATTTTGGCGTTACAGATTTGGATTTTGGCACCGGCGCTAGGGCCGGAAGACCAAGTGTTGGAATAGGCTGGAGTTATGGGGTAGTCCTGCATTATATCAAAATGCATTTGTATCAAAATATATCAATCTTCAAACTCGTCGTCTCTCCTATTTCCTTGTTTCCTAATTTGGTGCGGTCTTGTGGCTGATAGGTACCTAAAACCACCCCAACCTGCACATTTTAGCCTAAATGCAGATACCCCTGCCACCTCCCCGTCATAAATATCAATCAACTAGAACCTCCATATCATATTAAGGTCGGGGCAGAATTGAACAGATTTTTGCAGAGCAAATCAAGCCCCCGATCGAATCATGTCAACAGAATCAGAGCCATTGTACCTTGGCTTTGATCTCTCAACCCAGCAGCTTAAAGGTTGGCCCCGCGTGAGCTTCGTTTGTTCCCACAGCTGACTTGTCCAAGCAATTATTATAACCTCGGATCTGAAAGTTTTGTATGAAGCGAAAGTCGACTTCGATGCCGATCTCTCTAAATATGGAATCGAAAAGGGTGTCCATGTCAATGAAGCTGAAAGAGAAGTTTATGCCCCTGTTGCTATGTGGTTAGAAGCCGTGGATTTAGCTCTCCTACGGCTAAAAGAAAAAAATACCCCCTTTCCAAGAATTAAGGGAATTTCTGGTGCAGGACAGCAACATGGGAGTGTATATTGGAGTGTGACTGGTGAAAAATTGCTCGGCAGTCTCGATCCTGGAGACACGCTCGTGAATCAGTTGTCCAAGAAAGCGTTTGCGCATCCATTTAGTCCAAATTGGCAAGATGCAAGTACTCAAAAGGAATGCGACGCATTTGATGCTGCTCTTGGCTCTGAGGAGAGGCTTGCTCAAGTTACTGGGAGTAAGGCGCATCATGTGAGTGTCTTTGAAGATCATTGAATATATCAGCTGATGACTATTCAGCGTTTCACGGGTCCTCAAATCATGCGCTTCCAAAAGAAATACCCAGAAGTCTATCGTTCTACCTCACGTATCACCCTAGTTTCCTCGTTCTTAGCCTCGATTTTTCTTGGCCGGGTAGCTCCATTCGACATCAGTGATGTGTGTGGAATGAATCTCTGGGATATTGATGCTGGAGCGTGGAGTGAGCCTCTCCTGAAATTAGCAGCTGGCGATGATGGTGTCGATTCTCTCAGGACAAAGCTCGGCACTGTACGAGAAGACGGAGGGGGGAGCATGGGTCTCATCTCCAACTACTTCGTGCAGCGATATAGTTTCAATACAGATTGTGGAATAGCCCCCTTCACTGGGGATAACCCCTCAACCATCCTCGCTTTGCCATTACGACCCTTAGACGCCATAGTGTCCCTCGGAACTTCAACAACCTTTCTGATGTCGACGCCGAAATACCTGCCTGATCCTGCATATCATTTTTTAAACCACCCCACCACAGCTGGTCTCTACATGTTCATGCTCTGCTATAAAAATGGTGGCCTAGCACGTGAGAAAACCCGAGATTCTCTTGTCAAATCTGAAGGGTCTGATCCGTGGGAAACATTCAACCACGTCGCTCTCTCCACTCCTCCTCTTGGTCAAAAGGACACTTCGGACTCTGCCAAAATAGGACTTTTCTTCCCATTACCTGAAATTGTTCCGAATGTCCGGGCTGGGACATGGCGCTTTACGTGTAATAGCAATGGTACGTCTCTTCAAGAACTAGAAACTGGATGGAGTGCAGAAGACGATGCCCGAGCCATCGTAGAATCTCAAATCCTCTCCCTCCGACTCCGTTCTCAGAACTTGGTTAATAGTCCCTCTGATGGCTTCCCTCCCCAACCTCGACGGATCTATCTTGTTGGAGGGGGATCATTGAATCCAGCTATTGCGAGGATTGTCGGTGACGTTTTAGGTGGTACGGAAGGAGTGTGGAAATTAGATGTAGGTGGAAATGCATGTGCATTGGGTGGAGCTTACAAGGCTGTCTGGGCGATTGAAAGGGGCGCGGGAGAGAGTTTTGAGGAACTGATTGGAAAGAGATGGAGAGAGAGAGAGGCAGTGGAAAAGATTGACCAGGGGTATAGGGAAGATGTATTTAGGAAGTATGGAAATGTTTTGAAGGCTTTCGAGGAGATGGAAGGGAGAGTCTTGGCGGGAGAGGAGAGAAATAAATAAAGTGACGGCGTGGCCTTCTATTGCTTATAGTAAGTTAGTTTTATGTAGTAGCAATTCAAGCCAGTGCTTCAATAATCAAGTTCACACATCGAAAGCATCCAATGAAACGTGGAAATACTAAACCTACCTAAAACAACAAAAAGAAGAAAAACATATAAGGAGTTCTTGATTTGAATAACTTGTTCTCCAGGAAAGCTCCCATCTAGAGAAATTCGCCCCCTGTCGAATCGACGCTCTCCAATCTTCGACAGTTCTCGATTGAGCTCCATCTACCGCACCCCCAAACTCTATCATACAAAATATAGCACTACCTCAGTAAGGATGGGTTCTTTGAGCACGTTCCTCGACTTCGGCTGAGTGTTCTTGCGTAGGTAGACATATTTCGTCAGTCTCTGCTGGTAAACGCTCTTTATTGTAAGGGGCGAAGGATATGTAGATAATATGATCTCGTACATGAACTCTGAACAGCGGACTCGGTCGCCAAGAACCCACAAGCATCCATTTCGTTCCTGAATGATGTAGTGAGTGGTTGTATATTTGCTAAACGGAAGAGTCTTTCTTGAAAAATTGAAAAAAAAAAAAAAAAAAAAAACACGATTGATTGTAGATTTTTATATGGAAAGTCTGAGATGGCGCTCAAAACAACATTATTCTGATATAAAACCCAAACTGTCCGTATTACACACTCGCAATGCAAGAGGCAATGCCGTAACTCTGCAGATTTCATTATCATGCATAAGATATTATTTATTAATATTTATGCAATGACAATATATATATTTTAAAAAGCCACGGACAAATTATTGCTATAATATTTATATCCTTATAATTCATTACCCCGACAGCTAGCCCGGTAGACCAAATCATGTAACCCATAAACTAATACCAACACAAACTTATCTCTCGGAATGTATGCGCACCATCTTATAGATTGACCAGTCTCAGTAAGGAACTGTACTACTTAGCTAGGATTCCGGACGGAATAAAGGCGGAGTGATACCTCATTGAGGGAGCCTAGATATTGTTCACTCTCCATTTGTCGGAAGAAGTATTTCGTCTTCTACAATATCAATGAAGTACAACTCCTACAAAGATGGTGATCCTCTTCACCGGAAGAATGAACTATTCTAGAACTAATAATATATGGGATGTGGAGGATACAGAAACAAAATACCCCGAAATGAAAATCTAAGTTGCAAAGAGAAAGATATTGTGCAGCACGATCCCATAAGGTTAGCTAGCATGGATAACCAAAGGAACGAATCGAGCATTGTTGAGAACCCAATATCCCACCCAAGTGATCATGTCATCTGGCTTTCTCTCAACCGGACCGTAGATATAAATTGCCTAGCTAATCAGAATGGAATTTGGTATTTGTTCTACCCTTGCAAACCATTGTTAAGAGTCAAGAGCCAAATATCCCGCGCCACAGCTTTCGATTACACCACCTGGCTAAAAAAAAAAACCAAATCACGACAATCCACATATTTTTGCAAGAGGAAAATGCTTAGAAGACTAAAGCTCAACTGTCTTATACTTTAGCACCACCAATTTTCTCGATATTACCATCAGCCATAATTCCCATCACCCACAACGCAAGTTTTATTCCCTCTTCTCGGCGTACTGTCAAGAATCCATACCCGGAGGGAGTTTTAGAGTTACCTGTAGACTATGAGCCCAAGCTTGGGAAAGCATTGGGATCATCAGTGTTGATTGAAGCAGCACCGGCACCTCCTCTTGGAAGGCTACGAGGTCCACCGCGAGAGTTATCACCACGTCCACGTCCTCTGCCGCCATCGCCACGTCCACCACGACTTTCACCTCCTCTACTTCCCCTAGATGATCCATCGCTGCCACGACCTCGGCCGCCACGGAAGCCGCCACGGCCACCACGTTGTTCAGGAGCCTCAACGAAGCCATGGTCGATTTCAACAACTTGTTTTGGCTTGCGCTCACGTTCGCGTTTGGCCTTGCCTTGAGATCCAGTAATGAACTCCTCTTCCTCTTCCTTGGTGATTGGCTTGGCTTTGGCCCATTTCTTATCTTCCTTGCTGCCCTCGTTTGGCTTACGGGCCTCGGGGACACCAGAACCTAGAGCTAGCTTTTTCTCGGCTTGTTGCGCGAGATAATCAGCGTAAGAGATGCTGTTGTCTTCGGGCTCGGCCTCAACTGCTGGTTCGGTGGCAGCAGCAGTGGCATCGATCGGGGTAGCCTCCCCATCACCAGTAAGAGCTTCTTTCTGGTCTGCCTTGGCGATAGTCTCCCCGGCTTGTTCATCAGCAAGCTCGGCCCCACCTTCGTTTGCGCCCCAGCCATGGCCAGCTTGCTTCTCAGATTCTCTGTAATATAATCAGTGAAATAGATCTCAAAATAAGATACTAATATTATCTTACCCTCCAACAGCTCGACTATGTCGATCAAATTGACGACCCCCGCGGTTGCCTCGCCCTCCGCGTCCATCATAAGCGCCTTGTTGCCGACGATCTTGATGGCCATCCTCCGTTGGTTTTCCACGATTGGCAGCGCTTCCAGCGTTACGATCTCGGAAAGCTGTGTTGAACAATGCGTCAGAAAATGATCTAATATGGTCGGGAACCCAGGTATAGGGTAAGCATTCGAAGTCAAGATGTCTACTGACCTCCTTCATTTCCATTGAGTCCGCCGCGACGACTGCCTCTGCCATCAGCAACTACGTGACCACGGGAAGGTGCCTCTGCAGGAGCATTGCGCTTGGTGGTACGGGCTGGAGTCTTGTCAACAACCTTGACTGGTGGCTCGGGTTCCTTGTCAGAGTCCTCATCATGGGTATTGCCTGTATGTCTGGTTAGTCGCGTGGTCAAGATGGTGGTGTTTTGCGAAATTGTTTCGTACCGAGGAGCTCATAAAGATTCTATAACAACAAAATATCAGTAAAACGTACAGGTAGACAACTTGACTGCGACTGGCATGCGTCGTGCCAGCGCGGTTCAACGTAGCTTGGGCATTGGGAAGAATATGATATTTACCTTCGATACAATTGTATCAGAACTCATCTTCCTATCTAGCGCCTCCTGGGGCGGCTGCTATCGGAGAAGCAATTCGGAAGTGGGAATTCAAAGAAATCGAGATGAACAGGTTCCTATGATCAGGAAGCTGTCTCTCGAGAATTGCGATGTTTTCACGAAACGGTTGGGGGCACGACCTTCGCTTTGCGGTTTGATTTTCTCTCGCGACCCCAGAAGCAAGCAAAGCCTGAAACTAGACCGGACTAAGCGCCCTTTTTTAACCGAAGAGGTCAAGCCCTAATTTTAGCTAGAAGGCGAAGAGAATTAAAGAAAACCAGCAAAATTAAACCAATACTAAAAGATATTTATTGTGAAGAGTACTAATTGGAGAGCTGTTGACCGCATAATTAGCCATAATGAATTGGCAAGATTCGTATTGGGATAAGGTACAATAGGTAGTTTGGTTGTTGCTCCTTTTTGTAGGCGCGACTATAGGTATTCTTGCTATATTCAGCAATCACCAACATTGCTTTCTAAACAATCTTGATATGCAACCTTCGAACCGCTGCTTCCCATCTTTCTCACTTTCTCATCATCGCAACATATCTCAAATCCAGGTTATCATTTGTTTTATGACTACAAAAACCATCAGGCAGAACTTGAGGTACTGTATGATGTATAGGCAAGTTGCAATAGCCGGTTATTTACATTATACAATTTACAAATTGAGGCTACCACTCTCGTTATCGTCGTTGAGATTTGCTCGGCACTTGTCTTATCCTGTCCTATAACTTTGGCCGTACCAGCCAATTCCTTCCTCAACCCCAATTTGGCCTTTGAAGAAATCATGCAAATGCTCAAACGCCGAAACGCGCCCATTTTTGCCGTTGCCCAGGGTATCAAGACCTTTTTATCGTATCGAACTCGTATCAAAAGGAAACTGGTTAGGGAATTGCATGCTTGCCGACAGACCGAATGGCTATTTATTGTTAGTCATTGATTGGTATTGGGTGGCATTCAACAGGCACTGCTCACATCCATATCGAGCATTGGGTCATAAGGATCCAGAAGTTGTGGCATAGAGTTAAAACCCTGCGGGGTACTGCCCATCTGAAAGCCTTGCGTCTGAGGTTGGCGGGCCATTTGCGCTTGGCCGAGTGTGTGCTGGTTCATTTGATGCTGGTGTGGTCCTGAAAGATGTTCGGGGTAGGGGCCGGGTCCGGACGATTCGGATGGATCTTGGTCATCGACCATATCGGCTTGCGCATCGTACTCCTGTTCTGTACTCACGGAATCAATCTAGGACGAACATAGTTCTATTAAAGGAAAAGAATAGGGGACGGGTCAGCTTGCCGAGTTGCTCAATATGATTTCGAAAACTTGGATAGTACGCGGCACTTGGGGTACCTCCCGCACCACCAATTCCACTTCCTCCTTGTCCTTTTCCTACCGTGTTTCCGATCGCTCCGATATTAGGTAGTATTTCGGCACTTGGTGACAAGCCGTGGTGGGCCGGTAGTTTGGCGGGTTGCAATCGTTGCTTGTGTTGAATCTGGGAATCCGAACCTGGTGGTGTCATAACTCCGGGCTGGGTGAAACCTGGAGAGTTAGACGTCGGTGACGAGGCGTGAGAAGGCGGTGTTGGCCTTGATTGGGGAGAAAGGTTGTTCTGGAGTGATATACCCGGTTCCATCTTAGGAGCGATATTCGAGTTAGAGCGCCGTGCTTGGTGATGCCTGTTCATAATAGCCCTCTGGACGGTCGGTGCTTGGGCCATATTTTGTGGCATATGGGTTGGGCCAAGGTGCGGACTACCAGTCTTTGCACGTAGCTCGGCTTGAACGTCGATACCTAATGATACTGTCATTAAAAAAGGCGTCGAATCTCAGATGGGGCGTTTTAAATTACCTTTCTCTAGAAGTATCCGCTCCAGTAGAGAATTCTTATATCTGAGCATGAGGCATTCGTCGGCAGCGCTCCGATGCGCCGTTTGTAAATTATGAAGATTGGTTTCATGCACTCGAATGGTCTCTTCAAGCTGCTTGATATACTCTGTCCTACGCTCTCTAAATGCTGCCTGTGCTTGACGGTTCCGTTGCTTGCGTTCCTCTGAAGTGGCGTAGATCTATATGTTTATTAGTTGAAGGTCACAGCAGGCCGGGTAGCTAAAGAAAGAGAGCGTACTGGCTTCCGCCCACCCTTCCTCTTCTGCTGGCCAGGATTTGAATCTTGAGGGATTCCAGCCTCGGCTTCAGGAGTTGAGTCCATCGAATCGTCCGACCCGTCTCGAATAGGCTCTTTCTTGTCAATTGACATATCTCCCTCCATGGCTTGCTGCCCGAGAACCGCCTCAACCAACCCTGTAGCGATTCCTCGGATGGAGAAGCTAATCCGCGGTCACCAGTAGATGCGGAAGCTTGGATGATATATAGCGTTGTTTTATAGAATGGGCGGGGAGCAACTACATCAGGGTCTTTTCCCGGTAGCCTGGTAATGGGGAAGGCTAGCAGGCAGGCAGAAAAGAAGGGTTGGGGCCGATACGGGGGATTTGGGAAAGGACGCGGAAAGATGGGAAACCAAGAATAAGAAGACTGTGTAATATGGGGAGGGAAAACGGTGTCACATCTTTTTTGGATGAGGAGACTGCTTGGGTAGGTTAGTCCGATGAAAAGGACCTAGTTCCCGAGCGTCTGTCGGTCACGGGCAAGTAAGAGGAAGGTGATCTCGGAGTGGGGAAGCGCCTTCCATCAGTCTTCTAATACTATTCCACAATCCCAGCACGAAGCAGAAAACGCATCAAATCACAGCAGGCAAAGGCGTGGATGTCGGCAGGAAGAAGCGATCTGGGCGCGGCCCGCGGCCAACATCATTCTCTGGCGTCTCTTGTTATTGGGTCCTCCACATCTACGGCGCCGTGACGGGGGATCCTGCCACGAACACGAGCGCTGGAGTCGCCTGTATGGCGCTGGGTAGGGAAGAGTTTTTCTCATGCAGATACTGTATCTCTTGGGACTCCATCGTCACAGAACCGGTATGCACCCATGGTGCTGGATCTCTCGAGATTGGCCCTCGACCGAAAAAAGCATGAGCTGCATGGAGCCATCTCACAAGGAGCGACGCGTCCTAGCCATCAGACGACCCCTTGCGCTCTTCGCGATGCAATAGGAATGAAGAGAAGAGAAGGGCAGGGAAGAGAAGAAGAGAGGAGAGAGAAGGGAGAAGAGAGAAGACGCCTCGGCCATTCCCGACACACCCACACCACCGACACGCACCGAATCACCTGCGCTGCCATCCATCTCAATTGGAATCTCACCGCTGCCAGGGCGTCGCTGCCAGGGCGTCATTACTGCCGTGGATGTGGACGAACTACGGTACCTACCCCTCAGCATGTTGCTGCCCATGCTTGGAGACCACGCCGCATACAGAGATTTTTTCCTGGACAGGGGCTCACTAAAACAACGCCCAATACATGGTCCCGCAGCCTGCCCCGCAGATCAAAGGCCTTCTCCTCGGAATTGGACGGCAACGTCTTAACTCTTTTCAGCAAGTCCTGCCTCCCGCTCTCAAACCTGTTCATCTATGTAAGGCTGTGCGACAGCCCTGCCGGGCCTCCGAAGAACTTCAGCCTTCGTTCACGATGAGCATCGCCAAACAGTATGGTCGATGCCACTATTACTAGGGAATCCCGAGTTTGAAATTGAATCATAGTGCTTCGGTGATGTCTCGAGACTACTTTGAGAAGTTAAGAGAACATCAAGGCCCTGAGTCAAGTTATCAAGCAATAACAGGCGTCATTTGCCAGCAGATATATTTTCTCCTCTATAGATCTAACTTTTGGATCCCTGAAATTAGCAATTAATAAGTTGGAAAACGATATTCTGATTGAGGGATTAATTCAACATATTATCACCATTATGAGATACATTCCAGTTGATTGATCTGTCGAATAAAATTTAATTACAATAACAGTGTCGAAATTTCTTTTCTACTTTGAAGGTCCGGAGCACGTGATCTCAGCACTCTAGCGGCTGACGAGGCGCCATTGATGCCTGAGGCAATAAGTCCGAAGTAAACAAAATATATCCCCCCCCCATGTCTTCTCGACATCTTAAAACCCCCACCACTCCGCAATTGCCATTGTTGGTGCAATCCTCCACAGAAGATCAATCGAATTTTGCAGTTCATTCAGTTGAATTGTCGAAATGCCGACCCTTCGCCGTCGCTCGTCCAGACTCCGTGGTAGTAATGCTACTCCGGGAAAGGTAAATCGCCGCGTGAGTGGGTAGTACAAGCACTTTTGGCTGACACTATGCGATTTAGTCTGTCAACTATGCACCTACTCGACTCTCCTCTCTTGCTGAGCGCGATGAGGCTCCCACTAGTGGTGTTGGTTCGAACCTTGATGCCACCGCCTCATCCCCAGTTGCTCCCAGGACTCCTGCGATTGTAAGCCGAATCAAACCACCTCGAGAAGAAATGCATCCAAGCAAAGTTCAACACAGCACTACAAAGGACTTAGACTCTGGTCTTCGACTTGGATTTAGGGATGTTGATGCATCAGGGACCAACCAGCCATCTGGACTGACACAACAAACACCTTCAAAGACGCCTTTCTCCTCCTCCCCCTTCAACTTTCAATTCGCTCATCCCGGCCCAGAACTTGGACCTGATGCTCAGCGTATGATGGATAGCTTGCGAGAAGAATCCCTTCGGATAAAAGCAAAGCTAGCGGCGGAGCGAGAAGAAGAGAAGCGGATTGCACGAGAAGAATCTGTCGTGGGACGCAAAATTGCTCAGCCAAAGGGCAAGGTTGGTCGGTTTAGCGATGTCCATATGGCCGAATTCAGAAAGATGGATTCCATTGCGGGACACGCTTCTTCATTCCGAGCTCAGCCTGGCAGATTCATTCCAACAAATAACAATCTCAAGCGGACACAGTCGGCAGCAAAGCTGGATGATAGAGATGATGCTCACAGCCACGTTAACTCGGCTTCTGAAGCACCTCACCCGGCTGAAAGATTAGAAAATACTGCTCCAGCGAAGCGTGCTCGCCGGCGCGTGATTGACGATACCTCCTCTGCACGACCAGTTTCTCGTGACGGCAACCAGGCTCTCAAGACCATGCCCTCTACTCCAAATCTGGCTCGCTCCAAGTCAAACTTCCTCACTTCCATCTCGACACCCACTCAATCATCATTGGCTCGAGCTTCAAGTATCAAAGCCCCGGCCTCGCAGATACCTACTCTCTCCAGGTCTCCGTCCAAACCTAATGTAGGGGGAACACCTCGAGGTTTGACGAAATCCGCAACGACTAACAATCTGGGTTCTTTGACACAGTCTGAGCCTCAAGCTTCCTTGCGTAGCCCTGGTAAACTTGGTCGAGTCAAGTCAATGCTCCGAAACCCTAGCTTTAGCAAAAAGAAACCACTTATAGCATCCTCCATTCCATCCCTAACTAAAACTACTGGCAAGCTGAATCTTGACAAAGACCTTCCTTCGATCCCCACCACGCCGATTGGCATTGGACGCTCAAAGGACTCTAAACATGTCAGTTTCACTCCTGATACTGTCAATAAGAATGCCGCGGCAATTCCTAACTCTCCGTCACCAATGAAGTCTGGTATCCCTCGTTCAACTTCGAAGTTCAACATGAAACCCTTGCCATTTCCGCGCAACCAAGAGCAGGTTCAAGAAAAAGCTACTGAAGTCGTTTATCCATCGATTGCCGGTCTACCGAATCTAGACAAGGAGATCAAATATCCCTCGCTTGGAGAAGTCCGTCCGCTTCCAGAACCACCGCGTCAGGTGAAAACCGCCCGGCGTCCTCCTCCATCCGTCCCAGGTACTTTTACTTTCCGGACTGATCATACAATCAACTTCGGCTCATCTCCCAGAGGCTTTGGATCGTCTCCTGGTCAAGCTAGTCTTCGACAAGTTCGTGCAAGCATACTTCCCCTTGTCATACCAGGTAGCTTTCCAGGAGGTGATAAGGAGAATAGTGAAACCCTTCCTTCTCTCCCTCACGGGATGGCTAACAAGAAACGCCGTCGTGTTGATTCGGATGATGAAGAAACACAAATGGAGCGATCCTCTAAGAAGCAAAAGCATGTCGCTGAGGGCGCAGCACTCATGGCACCCAATATCATGGCCTCAAAGACGGTACCCGCCTCTAATGTTACAAGTCCAGCTAAGAAAAAGGCTGTTCTGAGCTTAAGTCGCCTCAATATGCTTGCTCGACCCAAAACACGAAAGTAGGTCCCAATCGGAACACTCAGTACAGATTGCATGCGTGGTTTTAGTCGTCCACAATAACTCCCTGTTTATTTACTTTGGCGTAGCGGCGTGTGGTTGGTTACCTTAACTGTTAGAAGTAGAAATGAGGGAGTTAAACTTCGGTGGATTTTCCAAGGTTAAGGCGGCTTGTGAAGAGGAAATAAATATTCATGTCTGCATGTCTATGGACCATTGTTTCGCACAAGCATTGACTCGAGACATGATGCCTTTCATTAGTCGTCTCATTCGATTTGATGTACGTTTTTATACTGGCCCTTGCTTCCTTATGATATGGATGAGCCACATAATGAATAAAAAACAAAAGTCTTCAAAATCCGGTTTCGCATCGTGCCTTCCCTTAGATATCTCCACATAGAGAGCTTCTGCCTGCACAAAATATTTCCAGGTCTTCCATGTCCCTACTCATATCATAATTAGCTCATCCTAGGGCATCATCACTCGTTAAGAAACAGTCTTATAACTTCTAATTGACCGATATTTATCATACTCCCAACCGTTTAATGCATTCCGAGGCAAGTCCCCAGTTCCTCCGCCCTTATTTCTATTTGTACCACTCCGAAAAATGTTCGTATCCTCCTCTGCCGACGTACCCCAGAACCCACATAACGAACCAACACCCGAACCCTCCTTTGTCTGTACCATCTGCTGGTCACCTCAGCATCCCCCTTCTACTCCACGTCTTCTCGGCACCTCCTGCCGTATCGTCTGCGAGGCATGCTGGCGGGCTGTCCTAGACCTCAGCATTTGCTGGGTGTGCGGTGAGTGTATTGTCAGAGGTGAGGAGGTTGTTAGTTTAGGCTGGTGTTTTTGGCACGAGACTTGTTTCGGCTGCTTGATGTGTGGGGTGAAAATAAATATCTCGCGCGTGGAAATCGACAACGCGGGTCTAAGTGAGGCGAGGTTTATGAATGAGGATGAGGAGATTGTAGGAAATGAAGAAATAGGGAGGAAGCGGAAGCGGAAGCAAGGGGTAGAGCTGACTAGTATCCCTCTTTGTGAATGGTGCAGTATTGAGGCAGCTGGAGAGAGTGAAAGCGAGGTTTTGGAGAGAGGTTTGGATACTGTGTCGAAATTCGATGGAGGTTTGAGTCGGAATCGTTTGGACAAATTGTCTGAGGAAAAGGGGGAACTGAGAGAAGCGTCAAGAACTCTGTTGAGAACACCCCGGAGACTGAGAGGAGTGAATAACCAGGAGCAGAAAACGAGACGGCTAATAAATCGCTCTTTGAGATGTTCAAATCGTGTAAGATTATCTCTCCTAGTATCTATTGTTGAGTTGAAAAACTGACTTCGAAATAGTGGAGGGATTTTGCTCGTGCGCAGGAAGGTATAGTTCCATTACTTCAAGATGCTGCAGACATGGGACTATCAGAAGATGGAAGTATAGATGATGGTCACTGCAATTGGGATAAAGAAGAGGGTAAGCTTTCGAGGCTAGACAATGAGTCGAAGCCAGATATATATGCTTCGAATTTTGATCCCGTTGGAGAGCCGGTTTTGAAGCCAAGCAAGACAAAAGGTCTACCAAAATGGATGTCACTGCTTCCAAGCAATATGTCCAGAGAAAGAGAACTAAAGGGGAATATATATTCTTCCGATTTTCAGTCACACCCTCATGAGCTATTGGACATTTCTATGCCATTAGGAAATCGACTTGACTACAAAGACCATACTTCGACCGGATCGGACTGTACCTGCCCGAAAAGGATTCTGTCGGGGATCATAGATGTACCATCTGCTCCAATCGAAATTCCCAAAAGAGGCAACATGTCGAATACCATCTGTCCAGAATGCAGTTCTCCTGCAATACGTCACAAAAACCGATCTACCATCTCGTTCGACCGAAAAATTACCAGAGAACATAGTTTTGGAGACTTGAATCGCACTGATCGACATTCCCAAACTATGGAATCGATCTATATCACTCCTCCAGAATATCCATTCAAAGAAAGGCTACGAAGGCAAAAGACATCTTATCCTCATGGTGATCGGCCTTCCCTGACACGAAGAGAATCACTAAGGTACTTTACTTATGATCCTTCCGAATCATCGAAAGATGCTTGTTGCGAGTTGTCTCGAGGTCAATCTCTTCAAGTTACATCGCCACCAGCTGAGCGTTGTAAACCGTCATCTTTCTTACCGAACTCCTCTGAGTACGTTCAAAGATATCACCCAAATAGTCCGGATAGTGGAGGTCAGACGTATGTGCCTAAGGAGACCAAGCTTATTATCGACAAGATCAAAAGACAAAGGGTGGGAAAACGAAGTATTGCGGGGATAGCTGAGAAGAGGGTTGGAAATAAAGGCTGGAGTGATCCTAAAAGGATGGTGGAAGATGAGGAATATGGTCTTGACCCTAGAAGGGAGGATTTGAGAAGGGAGTTGAGAAATTTGTTTTGTGAGAAGTAATGGGCTGGGATGCCGGAAGGTTCAATTTGAGAAGGCATCAATAGGATAGAACTTCCTCAACTTGCTTGTCGTACTTATTGTAAATGCGTCATGTTCCGAATAACATCAACTCGAAATTGAGGTAATGGATAAAAGGACTCTCCCGACCAACGAGGCTGAAACCTGCGAGGCTGCCAAACTGCATAACACGCCGTCCTCGCCAGCCGAAACGGACCTGCTCAATACATGTATCGCATCACAACTTCAGTCGCTTTCCTAAATCTCTGGATTCTCTAATATGCTATGGCTCCAGTTGACAAAGCTGATCACGCTGTCGTCGAGCGTGAGTACATTTTCTTCTACATGAAACCCCACCACCGCTGATAAGCCACCAAGAACAACTTAAAGATGTTATCCAAGACTTCTACCAAATCATGGTCCAAGTCCAAGCCTACGATCAAGCTGGACGACCCAGCAAAGACGTTCTAGAGAACGAATTGTAATTCCCAACTCCCAACCCGTAATCCATTCCACAGGTTCCCTCTCATCCTAACAAGAATAGGAAGCAACTCTACCAGTCTCTTCAGAAGCTACATGCGACCTCCACGTCCCCCTCCCTTAACCTCCCCGGCCTCCCCGACGAGATCCTGCAGTACGTCGACGCAGGTCGCAACCCAGACATCTACACGAGGGAATTCGTCGAGAGTTCGCGGAGGAGCAACCAGTTGCTGAAGGGGAAGATGGCGGCATTTTCTGGTTTCCGAGATGTGCTCGCGGAGGAAATGGCGCGCACCATGCCGGAAATTAGGGAGGATATCGGGAGGGTTCTGGAAGAGACTGGCGGGGATAGGAAGGCTCTTGGAGAGGAAGAAGGGAATAGTAAATGACGAATTCGATCTTGAAGACGGTATTATTATTACTTACCGGGCTAGAGATCTGTTTAGAGCGTTGGGAGCATATCGGATGGCAGTCCGTCGGTCACCTTATGGCGTTTGGACATGGTGTTGAAAATGGCTGGAATCGGCAAGCATCTCAGAAGGCGAAGAGTGAATTTATTAATATCGAGTCGGAGCGGAAGTCGATCATCACATCTTATTTCGATACTTACAATTTCGAGAGAGGCATGCTTTTAATAAGAAATGGTTCATAAACAATTCGGGGCCATCAAAGCGTTTCATAGTAATAAGCGCAACAGTTGTATGTGGAAGTCATGCCTATGTCAAAAGCGAGTTAGACTGAAAGGCTGGAAATTATCATCGACAATCTCATTGATCTGATCTTTACCTGGCAACAACACTCCGTAGGGTTAAAAAATGCATTGTGAACTTCGAGTCAGAAGACAAATTACCCTTATATCATATACTCCCTCGTATTAATATACGCCCATATGAAAGAAAGCCAACCAAATCACGGCTATTTTGAAAGACTATTTACATTAAAGCTGTTGTTGATTTGCTTCTGTCCCCTTATATTTGATTGAATTGCTTGATTTATTTAAGTTCTTTAAGAACTTTCTTTAACTCTTCAGCCACAGCGTCTCCGACCTCAATAGTCGTAGAATTTCCTCCAATATCCTTTGTTCTCACACCGCCCTCAATTGTCCGTCGCACTGCCTCCTCGACTGCTTTTGACTCTGCTGGTAGATTCAATGAATATTTCAGCATCATCGCCACTGAAAGGATTGTTCCGACTGGGTTAACAATGCCCTGGCCAGAAATATCAGGGGCAGAACCTGGTAGCCGTCAGCTTGCACTAAAAAGGTTCAGAGAGGGATGGTTACCATGAATGGGCTCATAAATTCCATTGCATCTGCCCTTCCCATCTGGCACTCCACTCAAGCTCGCACTAGGTAGTAATCCAATACTACCAGGAATAACACTAGCTTCATCACTGATGATATCTCCAAACAGATTGCTTGTAACCACCACACCATTCAAAGCTCTCGGGTTCTTAACCATTAACATAGCCGCACTGTCAATTAGGTGATGACCAATTTTCAACTGTGGAAATTCCTTAGCCATAACTTCCGTAACCACTTTTCTCCACAGTCTCGAGGTGGCTAAAACATTTGCCTTATCCAGCGACCAAACCGGTAACGGTGGCTCATGCTGCAAAGCCAAATAAGCTGCTAATCTCGTAATCCGCTCGATTTCTGGGCGTGAATAAGGTTCCGTATCCCATGCTGTTCCATCGCCATCATCCTCCTTTCGTTCTCCAAAATAGATACCGCCCGTAAGTTCACGGATGATATTAAAGTCAGTCCCGCGGCACACATCGGCTTTCAGAGGAGAGATATCGGTGAGTGATTCCGAGGCGAAGTTACAAGGTCTCAGGTTTCCATATGTGCCCATCTGTTTGCGGAGTGCGAGAATGCCTTGTTCAGGCCGTACTGCACCAGTGCCCCATTTCGGTCCGCCAATTGCACCCAGGAGTACAGCATCGGCAGCTTTGGCAGCGTCTAGTGCTTCGGCAGTCAATGGTTCACCGGTAGCATCGATCGAGCACTATTCTATGTTAGGAGGCCGAAAGTGAGTAGGAGAAAAACACACATACACCGCCTAATAAGTGCTCTTGAAAGTTGAATGTTCCGGCGTTTGGTCGACCTGCTTCAACGACCTTGAGGATCTACGCTGCGTCAGAGATGTTTGTTGGCGATTGTCGTGTCAATTGAAGTTCGAACCTTCACTGCTTCTGCCACCACCTATAATTGCATTAGCTCAATTTGGAATCGAATTGCCATAGCACTATTGAACATACCTCAGGGCCGCAATGATCACCGCCAAACACTACAATATTATGGGTTGCCATGTTTGAAAAAGGGGTCTGATTGTTGAGGAAAGGAGCAAGAGAGACTCAGCAAAAGAGACAAAGATGCATAAATCTCAACTGCACAACCCCGCGTTCGCCGATTCTCGGAGCCGATTTTTTTTGTTGTGCCACACATTCAAGGCGATAAATACCACACATATCACAAAACAAACTCCCTTGGGCGATCTGTTATGCGGTTTTGTTTTCTATTTTCTATACACATTCGCTATGCATCTAAAGCCAAAATTATTTGTATTTACAAAAGAAGGGTATCGAAGGACACGAATACACCGCAAATGGAAACCTTTCCCCGTTCTATCATCGAAATGATTTGAAGGATTTGTGAGCCAACGGCGACGAAGTTAAAGTCGTCGTGCTCTTTGTACTGTCGCGCAACCGCCCATTACGCATATTCGGAGTCAGGGCACAGAAGGAGCATATATAAACGGTTGGTAGGTTGCGGCTATCGATCCCCACACACTGAGTGTGAAGCCAGTTGTCACACGATTCGCTTCAACTGTTAGTTGAAGAGCTGGGAGGAGAGCAGGAGAATATCTACCATTGAATCATGAATCCATCGTTATCTGCATAATTGCAAACACATCTTGTGCTTCCACTCCTTGTGCTAGATGGCGTGGCACTTTCCCCGTTAGTTGTCGCGATGGGTGAATGGTTGGAGTAATGCCGAACTCCCTTCGGAGTCCTCCCTGAAGGTAAAAGATGATGTGTACTCTGCGATTTCTTTGGTCGCTTCTTCCGGCTCTCCATTACTTTGCGAAGTTCACGCGTGGCATCTCCTGATCCGTCGTCTTCTTCTATCACCGTTTCTGCATCACTCTCGACACTATCAAAACCGCCAGAGTCTCGACTTGATGTCTCTGACTGGCTGTAGCCGCTCACACTAGTGCTATGGCTTCTCGATGTTTCAAATCTGGCAAGTTTTGGCCCTCTGGGCTGCGGTGGAAGGGTAAATGAGGTATTTCGACTTGGTACGATGATAGGTTCTTCATCTGTGGACGAGTCGTCTTGCGAAGAATCAAATTCTTCGGTGCGGTCCGACGGTTTTCTTGCTCTGCTCACACTAGGCTCTTCATTTATGACAATCGTCTCTGTCCTCGCCCGTCCATGAGCGTCTATGGTAAATTTGACTTCTGTTCTGGGCATTGTAGTTGGAGACTCTGCAATTGAAGTGAGACTGGTAGGTCGTGGGTGCTTTACGGGCGAACATCGGCCTGTGCGTGAGATAGCTCGATCTGGAAATAAAACTTGAGTCAGGTCTGATAAAGAAAGCCCTTATAAAAGCATATACATACCTTGAGTTCTTCGCCCTCGACTATCACTGGCACTGCGTTGTAGACCTGACCGAATGGAGCCTCTCACCGGAGAGCTCATCGTACCTCTATCAAGTCGGTACCCGCTATTACGATCTCGAGTATTACGAGACCTACGAAGTTCCTCCTCATCTCGCCTCGATTCCCGTAGTTGGTGTTGATATGGTTCTCGAATCACATGGCTAGTGGCAGGTCGTGATGCTGGTAAACTAACGTCCTCAAATCCCGAGTTCATGCTTGATGTAGTCTGCCTGCTGAAGAGGAGACCGGGATCTACAGCGCCATCCAAAGTGGCAATAGAAAATGGATTATTTGAGTTTGACGGACTGTTGAATCCAAATCGTGGGTGAGATATTGGATGCTCCTCGCTGAGAGAGGAGGACTTTGAAGCTAGAGGTCTCTGACGCTTAGGCGCTGGTTGAGTATGAGTATGCTGACTAGGAGGCAGGTTTACAGTATCTTGGAAGGCCTGGTTATCTCTGCCCCAATCAACAGAGTTACTGATTCTATGAGAATTTACGTTGAAAATATTAGTATCCTCGACGGTGAAGTCGAGATCCATTCCACTCATATTAGCATCCGGGTCCCAGAAAGACTTCGTGTTAGTGTACACAGGAGCGGTGGCTGGTGCAGACATAGGATAGCCAAACATATTAGTTGAGTTCGAAGTAAAAGACATTAAGTCTGAGTTCAAGCTGGATGGTCCAGTGCCATAGTGGCCGTCTTGAGAATCATGTGGCATAGTTTCCATCAAAATCCTCGGGGCCAGCTTCGTTGATCCTCTGGACCTTGATTGCGGTGGTGTTGCAGTCTGACCACTGAAGGCACCCTCGAGTCTCTTTGGCTTTCTCGGTGTCACGTTATGTACTGCAAGGTCATCGAATCGACCGCTCGAGGCAGAATTGGAAGCAGGAGATGACGGTAATTGACTTGCTGGATCGACAGGGGGTAAATGTAGGTTAAGATTCGGTGATAGATGATGATGAACATGAGTTGCAAGCTCTGCTGCAATATCTCCTGTACTTGAAAGACGCTGGCTTTGTGTCGAGGTATCCAGAGTTCTTGGCGTCGAGACGTCGTTGAAGGGTCCTTGCGTGAGGCGTCCTGGCGTGGCATTAAACACCGAATACTCCTCTGCAAATGTAGGTGTCCATCCACCTCGGCTCTCAAAGTTGGAATTAGAATTCTTTGGTGTTTGGGCTGTCGGGGTGGGAAACGCTGCTGAGGTTGGGGTGCGGGAGGGGGTGGGCGGTGGATTCCCAAGGCTGACAGAAGTTAAGAGTTATCCAAGTGCCCCGCTTTCTCTAAGGATATCGGATGAAAGAAGTGGGTGGCCTTTGTGGAGATAAAAAGATATACCTGTATGCCTGTTGATCCCAACTCATAGCCAAAGTTGGCCTGCAAACGCAATGAAGGCCAAAGGCAAGGACGCCTTGAGGATCCCCCTCTTCCGAAGAGCCAGCTCAGGTACCCTAATTGTTACGGTAGCGGATTTATCGTGTGCCTACAAGGACTTCAGGGGTTAAGGCAAGGGATGTAATTCGGATGATGGAACGGGGCCTGAGGAAATTCATAGCATGTTGTTGTGTAGAGACCGACGATTCCCAATCCTGATGGTGGATGAAGTTAGCCTTTGCATTTGTACAAGTTACAAGTGAGTCCAGCAATATATCTACCAGATGGGAGTGCTGGTGCTGGTGCTGAAGGTCTTTCGCGATCAATGGAATTACTGGACTGCAGGTGTTGTCTGCGGGAACGAGAAAACTGGATTTCAGCCCGTCTACAGTACTGTCGTATGGGTAGGTAGGTAGTGGAGTGTAGCGAATTTCGACATCGACAAATGCGAGGAAGCGCCTTGTCTCCTGTCTTGCCTTCCTAGGTATTTTATCTTGTGCGTGGCTTTTACTCGTCTGTTTTTTTTTGTGGAGGAATGGGCGCAGGTACACGGATGGTAGTGGATGATACAGGAGTGGATGGGCCGCAGGCAGGTACATCCACTACTGTACTTTACGGACAAAATTCCAGCTTCTCAGGGAAGACCCCAACCAAACTTCTTCGCCCAACAAATAGCATCGCTTTTACAGGGTCCTCGCCTTTGGGGAAAGCATCATGGCGCTCGCTGTAGGGCCATAATAATGTGGCGCGCTATGTCTTCCACATACCTACAGTACATAGCCTGCGCTATCCAAAAATAGGGGAGCATACCCAACCTAGGTACCTGCGCCTACCTAGGTACCGGCATTGATCATGTGATGTTTCCTATCGTCCCATTTGCTGGAATAATTATACGGCATCGGCGTCGTTATCAACATCGTGTCTCAGGAGACATGGTTCGGTTCGGTGGTTCAATGCAAAATGTCCTCCCTCCACAAAAGCTACTACTATTTAAATCCGTCATTTTTCATCATTAGAGCTATCTACAAGGGGTATCATGACAGGAACTACTCTGTCATACATATGCAATATGCAATATTGCATATGATTAGTTTTTGACCTTTCATAAATCATCAATGATCCTACGCCTGCTATCAACAAATCGCCAGATGCACAACATCAAGGCCAATGACAATCCACAATGCCGTAAACAAATCCATGTCTAATGAAATCATCTATCGTAAGAGGGTATCAACGAGCAGGAGCCTCTATATCATTGTCGAGAGACCATCCAAGAGACTAGAGACCTTTTGTTGTTGTTGTTGAGCCATACTAAGGGTCGGCGTACCTACAGAAGGCGTTGGCGTCATCTGTGGAGTCATAGGCATAGGTGTCTCTATTTTGGGTTTGGTAGCTGTTGATGTGCCCCCAATAACACGTGTGTGAGAGCTCTCGCGACGCCGTTTTGGGGCATCCTTGATTTTCGGGTGGGTATGGCACTAGAAATGTGAGTTGCTTGCTGCTCTCAAGGACGACCCAATCTGGTCGGTAACCTACTTTATACGCATGCCTGAACCAAGTGGTTCCTTTCTTTTTACTACTAACGAGTGCAACCCACTCGTTGCAACTTCCACACAGACCCTCCCAGACATCGGGATTGCCATCCATGCGGCGTGTCTCTTGCGGCTCTTGGAAGGGGTTACCCGTTGCAGCACTGATACCATGTGTGAAACTTTTATCGTACCAAAAAGCGCTGTTCTTCAAGACAAGCCATCGGCCCGGCTTACAGATCCCGCACCAACCTTCGCGCTTATTACCATGACCACGGACCCAGCGTGGCGTGTATAGGTCGCCATCAAAGCGGAGTTCTTGTTCATGTGGTATCATATCAGGATCGCTCGGCTTCATATCTTCCGGCGGAGGGGAGACGTGGTCTTCATGGAGCGATGCATAAAGATCTGGAGGGTCACTCAAATCCGTATAATGCGACTGTAGAGAATGCGGGTCGGCGTTGCTTTGTAGCATTCTGAAAAGGCCATGGGAGAGGAGGGGTGGTGGGGTTTGGAATTGATGTGCTTCGTGATATGAATGGGATGGAAGCATCATGCTATTGCGGTGAAACGCCGCGTTGGTTGAAATAAGAAAAGGGTGCTGCTGAGTTTGTAGGTTGGTCATATTCAAAGGGAGTTGAACGTTCGGTAATGTTGGAGATGAGTGTCGAGACGACATCCTGGGTGGGAGAGCTGTAAAAGTCTCGTGGCTCTGGTGGTAAACAAATGGAGAAGGGCGCCGGTTTGGCACAGGAGCGTATGATCCGGTTGACCATCTTTTGCTGCGGGTACTATCCATGGTGTACGGTGCTGAGCGCATGCTTGGCCTTGGAGAAGGAGATGCGCGACCTCTGCTCTGAGTTCGAACGATTTCAGATCGATTCTGGGGAGTCATTCTCGGCGATGCCACGGGCGAAAGTTGTGTTGATGACATCAACGAGTTTCTATTCGATGGAGGAGGGTACTCAGAACTGAACGACGGCGCATCTGACAAGGTGGTAGAAAAATCCTCGTAGGATGGCATCTCGGAAAGAGCACCAGTAGTTGACATTGTGAACGAGGAGCCAGACATGCGCCGAGAGCTATATGGCTGCTCGAGACTGAGAGGGTCACTGTCCATTCCAGGCCCAGAGTATCGCAAGTCCAGTATTGGTACCGCATCATCATTCGTGTATGCTTGGCCCATGCTCATGTCCGCGTCCAGGCTCTGAATTTCTATACCTTCATCACATGGCTTGGAATTCCATTCATCTAGAGCCTGAGTTAGATGTAGCTCTCGCTCATACCCCCCCCAATGGTTGATGGCCAACTCACGCTCTCCAACAGATGAAGGGTAGAAGTCTTGCTGTACTGAGTATGTTTGTGGGAGTCCATCGTTTAATGCTTGCAACGGCATCGTCGAAGAGTTCCACGCCGGCAACGCTGCGTATTCTCCCGGCATGCAATAAGAAAATCCCGTCTCGTGTATCGTGGCTGGTCGAGGCCTCGGTGCACTCTGGGGCGTAGTTGTAGACCACATCCCCGGTCCAACTGGTTCATTCTTAACAGCTAGATCGCTTGGGCTCATTGCGACAGATGGGAAGGATCGAGGAGGGTAGTCTCTTCTAAATTTGTTGTTTGGGTTGAAAGTAAAGGAAGGTGTTTGCAACTGCTGACGACTATTGCTGGGAGTAAGTAATGGTAATCTGCAAGAGTAGTTGTACACTTCTCACAGTTGAGGCTGATTGGGATCCATGACGTGGTTGTCGTCAACGCAGATCGATTATCCTCCACACTGACACTGAAGGTCTGTAACATCTTCGTCAGCCTGGATAAGTGACTATCTACTTATGGGGGGATATTGTGAAGATAGAAAATGGAAGTCCATATGGCCCAAGGATGGGCGTATAACTAGATACTCTGGAGGGATAATAATAGATTCGCAACATACCAGATATTGAATATGATAAAGAACGTGGTATGTGTAATGATATACTGCTCTTCAAGGAATGCGTAGAGTTTCTGTCGTGCTCCAGTTAAACGAAATTGGACTCTGATGCCTCGTGGTGAGGATGTGGCGTGGAAATGAGTGTGGAGAGTTGTACTATGACAAAAAAAAAAAACAAAAAAAAAAATTTATATATATAATATATATAGAAACAAACTCGTTTGGTGATCTACGCGGCCTGGCTTGAAGTAGGTGAGAGCCAGCTCCCAGTATTATAGAGCAGAGAAAAGGGAAATTAAAAAGACCGCAAAAGGAGTGAGTGGCCAGATAGAATAGGAAGAGCAGCGATTGGGAGGGACGCGGAAAAGGTAGAAGAGGGGCAGTGCAGAGACCCCAGAGGTATAAAAGAAGAAATAGGGTTTTTGAACGAGGGGAGCCTGTCGCAACTTGCTCCATTTGACAGCCCTGTCAGAGGGATGGGGTCCCTTGAACCACCCATGCCGGTATTCCTGATACAAGTCAAACTCGGTGCCTCACAACATTTGTGTGGTGAGGTCTGGAAGCAGTCCGTGGGTAGTTTTGGAAGGTAGATGGGCCTCAGGGATCAGGACGCCTCGGCCTCTCAACGTTCGTCCAGTATTCCAGAAGGGGGTGGCTTGTCCACGACCTCCTGTCTCATCCCGGCGCCACCACATATTACCGAGTTGATCTGGGGTAAAAGCATCGCCGCCCAAGATTCCATCCCATCGATTGTAGGTCCCGGAATTCCGTACAGTCCACGCCATTCATACCGTCATAAGGCGTCCCGCTCTCTCGGATTGGGGTCCAGCACCACCTTGGCCCATCTTCCAAACCGAACGTACTGTACCCGTCCCCCAGACTCACCAGCGAGGTACCCTTCCCCTCCAGCTCCGGCTAGCTCGGGGGAAAGAATACTGCAATAGGTCGCAAACACGTTTGCAGGTCCAAAACTTTTAAGGGGATGTGAGTAAGCGGGCTGGGAGAGACACCGTGTCCAATGGGTGATGTTTGGTCGCAAGATGAAGCCCTGGCCCCGTTTGAGGATCTTCCGGTCTGGCCGGGGCCTCTCGGCGGATGATGCGAGATACAATATCAGCCCTAATAATAATCTCATCATCCGCGAGCCAGCCGATCAGGGAGAGTATTCCAGAAACAAGGCCGGGAGTGCGAAACGAAGTCGACGTAGAGGAGGGGAGGGCGTTCCCAAGGTGGGTGGGCACCAGGGCGATGGATAATCCATCCCGCGCTGGTGGCGCGATATTAGGGAGGGAGTGATATTGCGATCAGGAGGGTCATGAAGTCCACGGTAGTTGGAATGTAGGTTGAGTGCAAGTATGAGGGGTGAGGGTGAGGGTGAGGGTGAGGGTGAGGGCGAGTGTGAGTGTGAGTGTGAGTGCGAGAGCGAGAGCGGGTCTTGAAAGTTTCACGATGCGTGGGTGAGCAGAGAATGGCGAATGGTCATTAGATGCGACAGGGGCAGGGGGAATCTCAAACGCCAAGCCGATCTCCTGAAACTCGCTCTCCCCACGCTCATTGGGCCCCCCGAGCAGTGGCGCATCACATCCTAAACTCAACGTCACGCATGCACACACATTCACACACTCACACACACATTCACGTATGATTTCTATACAACTAATTATAAGGACGGGACTATTATGTATCATCAATCCTCGGTCATCGGTCATCGGTCATCAGTCATCAAGGCGGCGGTGCATGGGTCATCGCACTACGGGTACTCGCTTACAGGACGCCCAAGCACAGTCCTATATACAATCCATCAAATAGTAGGGAGGTAGATAACTCCACGTAGTCCCTCGGTCTCAGAACAACTCAACAATCCAGCATTGTAAGGGCTCTGCGCCCACAATTCAAGAGATAGGTATGCAGTAGGAATTCCAGATCCTCAAACATGACAGACAACACTATTATGACACTCAAACTCCCGGGGCCATTTATTCTTTATTTAGTATTATTACTCTGCTACCGTAACAGTATAATGATCACGGCTGCGCTGACCTCCACCTATCGTGCCGTCCCTTCTCTTCTTCAGCGGGAGAGAAGTTGGCAAGCCTCCAGCTGTTCCAAATCGGGCGGCGCGTCAGGATTCCCATGTGCAGCAACTTCCCTGCCCCTCACCCCCCTCTCCTCTCCCCAACCCATAACACTCGAGATGAAAGAGAGATTATTACCGGTACACAGTGTGCAGCACCTCTTCAACATCAGCCCGGACCTCGCTTCGTACAAATTGCATAAACTTCGCTGCTCCATAGGGGGATCAGCTTGCCCAAAGTAGGATGAGCGATGCCAATAAGATCCCATTTATGCATTCATTCACTCACTCGTTCATTCATTCATGGGTATCCGGGGCCAATCATGGCGCCCTCGCCAGCTGAAAGATCATTCATTGAATTGTCCACGCGTCCACCACAAGAAAAACCAACGTGCAATCCGCGATCCGATAGACGTCAGCGATAAGCATATTTATTTTTACCCCCCGACATGGCGTCAACTCCACGCCGATTCATGCGGCCGAGTTCATATTCCCGAAAGCCATTGCAGAACGTGACCCATCGCATACCTCCCGTCCTCGACCAATTTCTATCGGCAAACACTCTAGGAGCACCCGTAACCTTTCCTATCTTTCCTATTTTAAATGAGATATCTGAACTCGGAAGCCATGAAGCAGCATCATTCCTTATTGATCCTCCGCCACTAATAGGGTACCGTTAGACTGGATAATCCCCGAATCCGTAGAGAATAAGGCGGAATATGATGGGACGTGTGATAGTAACAGAACGGAAAGAAACTTACCACTTCGGATTCAGCTTCCGAGATTTTTGCTCCGGCTGAGGCGGCCCACTTCTTTACAGTATTCAAGACCCCCTCTGAATCCATCCTGTCATCCTTGTTGGAATCTCCCATAAATGAAGCGTTTTGAGTATCTTGGGCCCGCCGCTGCTCGCTTGTGAGCTCAGAAGCGTACACATTTTGGGAATAACCTGGTGGGTGTTCAAGACTTGGCCGTGCATTATATTGAGTAGGTGGTTGTCTCTCTGTCGAGGGCAGAGGGATCGCCATTGGCGGGGGGTATGTGGGTACTGCAATCCCTTGGGGCGGCTGATACTCTCCAGCTTTGGGCGGAGGTGGTATGTTTCTTGTCGTGGCCGGGTGAGGGACAGCACCTGGCTGTGGAGCTGGAGGAACACCATCCTGATACCATTCTTTTGTAGTGGGAGTAGGTTGTTGGAGAGGAGTATAACGTTGCGCCGCAGCAGTCGGTGCGGGTATAGCTGCAGCAGCGGGTTGCGCTGGTGGGTACGAGGTTGAAGAGGATGCTGTCGAAGTTCTGGTGGTTGCTACTTGTGGGGCAGGGTGTGAACCACGATGCGCTGTTGCCGGTGCCGTTGTCTGAGGTGGAACGACTCCAGACGCAGTGCTAGGACTCGTTGGACTCTGAGTATAGACTGGGATGCCTGACATAATGACGGGTTTGTTTCAAATATCTGAAGTCTCTTAGGTACTTGTACAGATAGAGTTGGGTGTTTCGACCGAGAATCGAATGTGTTTCCTTTGGTGATGATGTTTTCCAGTTGCCAACGGCATGGGCTAGTACGTGTATCCTAGGTGAATGGCAACATCAATATCAAGACCACATTCCAATCGATTACGCGTGCCTGGGTAAATAGAACGTTTCCTCGCTGACGTATTTAGCAACTGTACACTACAATCACGTGAACAACACCATCCCAGTCTAGCAGATAGAAGATTACATTTAATTGTTTGTATGGATATATATATATATATATATTGCCTCTGCTAATAAGTATTTAGATAAAGATGCTATGTATTTAGTTGAGGAAACTTATTCGTAAATCAGAACTAGAGTGTAGGTACAAGTATACATACCTAAGTAGGAACCTTTGAGTATCTACGAACCAAGTGGAACACAAAATATTGCCATTTTAGGCATTAAAAGCTATGCTCGAATCGTCTTAAAAAAATTCAGAGCTTAGCTAATCCCGCTATCTCTTTGCATGAACACAAACTTGGAAATTAATACCAATATAATCTAAGTAGATAAAATTTCGAGAAGTAAAGGAGATTTCCATAATTAAGTACCAATGGAAACCATCCGTTTCCCAGATAAACCGCTTCAGGAAGTCTCCCCCTCCTCCTCAGAAGTCAGTCCCGCTTCATGACTGTCCCATAGCTGTGTTCTAGGTGCCTGCAAATGCGTTTCATTCTCGCGCATTGCCGTCCTCAAAATTGCCATTAAGCCTTGTAAACATGGTCTTAGGATCCAAACTTTCACTTGCCATGAGAGCCTGCCCAATGGCCAGATACTGCGCCTCGTATATGGCCAGAAGGTTGGAGTACCTGTCGATCAGATACTCTTCTTTCATCTGAGCATGACGAAGACTACCTTTGGGGCATTTGACGGTCGAGGATGGTGTGTCTAGATGGCAGGGGCAATTCGAGTAGGTTGTCATTTTGGGCTGTGTTTATCATATCTTGAGTCGCAGCTGCAGGAAATTGGGAATTTGAAGGAAGTGTGATTTTCATACATCGGAGCAAGTGCTTAAACATCCATTCTGCAGGACAAAGATTATCAATGTATTCAACCCCGCCTTTGTTCAAGAACATTGAAATTAAAGATTTACAAAGTGAAGGAAACAATGACAATAAAGGAACTGGGGATTGTGCAATTGTTTCCTGTTGTCCATGATTGTAATAATTAATTCGATCTACATTACGGAGCAAAGACAACGCCCGTGTTCATAATGTATAAAATTGCAACATTTTCACTCCCAACATATACAACACCCACTCTCTCCCCCTTCTAGAAATAGCAAACCCAAAAAAAATCACCTTCATGTCTTTCCAAACTAGCAACCAGACTTTCGGCACTATGGAGACTTGCGTATATCATCCCAATGTCGTCCTATCCCCTCAATACTGCACAGAATGCAAGCGGACTGCAGCTATTGAAAACGACATGGAAATTGAAGGTACCAAAGATTTACCTACTTCTCTGTATCCTGCTATTCTACTAAACGGGGGGCAGGATCCTTACAGCCTCCAAGCACCAGCTCCTATCCAAGCACCCCAATCACAAGCTAGCTTGAACAAGAGAGTCGCACTCACTTCAAGAAACTATGCTGCTTCTTACACCCAGATCAATCCCACGCATGACTTTTACAACGAGCGCTTTGCATTATCACCAGAACGCCCCGCTTTCTACACGAGAGACCACTACAGCGAACAATTTGCATTGTCCGATTTTGAGGACGAAGAACAGGTTAAACCAAAGAGAGGTCAGCCCCGAAAAACTTGGAAGGTTATCTTTAATAAGCCACTCACGGCAAATGACTATCTTCGCGAAAAAGAGAAGTCCTGCAATACAAAGAGAATACTTGCACTCAAAGGTTCAGGCGAGAACGAGGAAGAGAATAGCCAGACTTCAATAGCCAGAAGAACTACACTCAGAGATGTTCTTGAATGTAATGAAGGTACTCTGCCAATCAGGGTCGAGCAGAGGCCAGAAGAAATGACTATCATGAACATGACAGAAGAGGAAAAGCAATCATGTATTTTTGTGGAGGAAGAATCTATATTCAAACAAAGGCCTGAAGCAAGAAGACAGACATCTTCGAGGACTGAGAAGACCCCAAATAGAAGAATCAGAAAGACAAAGCAAGGAAGGCCGTTACTACGAACACCTCGGAGAAACCAGGTCAAACTGGTCGATTACACTGAAGCTGACGGGGACAATGAATATCAGATGGAAGGGTGATCCACGCCATGGGCGGAGGTAGTTTGATAGATGGTAGATGTAAATCATAATGAAGGAATTCTCGGTTCAGTCTTTGACGTCTTATGTGAATAGCTCTGATGCATGATAACTCCAGTGGAATTGTCTGTAAAATTGTGTATCTTCTGAAATTTTGCAGTTCTGCTTCTTGGTAATGTAGTTACGGCAGCTCGAAAACAAAGCAAGCTACGTGCCCTTGGATTTTGAACCGTATGTACAAGTTATTGTCGGCCGACTTTTAGCATAGTAATGCATGTGTGCTCTCGTGATGGCTCGAATTAGATAGCTTATAGCGTAGGCAAATCTGATTATGTTGATAAGATACCACGGAGTGAAAATCCCTCTGTAGACAAGAGATGAAAATCATGAAGTCTTTTCTTCCAAAGATTTCAATTGATATTTCCCATCTAAGTGTATGAGCCTTTTCGACTGATGCTGAAAAGCATTCGTCCAACCTACAATAATTTTAAGAGGCCCGTCGATCTTTTCCTATTCTTCGTATTTCGCAGTAGATACCAACAGTTGTCCCAATAACCAGTAATACAGCATTGAATATTGCCATCATGTAAAATGGAGCGCCAGTCGAAAGACTATCGAAAAGATTCCCACCAACTTTAGTGAGGAGCAGTATGGCTGCACCACCAGACAGGCTGTAAACGCCAGCAATCGAACCTTTGAGGTGGCTCCTTGAGGAAGGTGGTCTAGACGCCGAAGATGGTACAAGAGGTGCCAGTTCAGGAGTGTCATCTGGATATGGTTCTTCGAGTTGTGACGGGAGAGAATAGCCCCCTTCTTCCCCTAGCACGCCTCGGCCGAGTAGGCCAAGACTGCAAACGATAGCACCAATTTGGCTTGTGCCGATTAATGCAACGATGAGGAAGACGATGGGATTACCTCCTCTTCCATCGATATCTTTTGGTTCCGGGCTAATAAGACGCCCAAAGGCTGTATACCCCACAATTCCAAATAAAGCTGCCACAAGAAGTGGAATGTTAAAACGACGATAGCGATCCGACAGAAACCCAAAGACAGGGGCACAAACCAAAGCAATAAGTTGGGAGGCCCCTGTTAATTCAGCTGCCAGGATATAGGCTGCCCTACATTCTTTTTTCAGTTCAGGGGAGGGATCGTTCGGAGAACCTTGACAAAACCCATTACGGATAAAATAGGCGTTGACATAAAGTGGTATAAATAAGGATATTCCAACAGAAGATGCTCGTGCAACAAATCCCCCTAGATACCCAAGACCAATTCGAGCATCTGTGAACCCCAATAAAGTAGAATTTAGAAGCAATCTCCAGTACGAGAGAAACTTCGCCGTATGTTGTGGCTCCGAATGACTCGCGGACTGAAACGAAATTGCTTCGTATTCTTCAGTAGGTGCCTTCCCTAGCAAAAGACGCCATCCCTTTCCTTCTTCTCCATTGAGGTTCCGGAGACCTAGAAAGCAGAAGCAAGCCACAAAAAGGGCTATTCCCCCAACGACATAGAAAGAATCGGCAACGGCTTGACCCTGAGTAACCCCTTTCATCTTGGAAAATTGTCCGGGCAATGGAAGCAGGAGTGTTAGAGCGACTAGGGCTCCACAGCCCGTGAAGACTCCTACAATACCAGCCAATCGTGGAGGAGATGAGCCAGTCCAAGGCTTTACTGCGTATTCATCGATTTGTGTAGGTTTCGGCCTGCCATCATGAATTTCCGGCGTTATGGTTATATTCGAGTCGAGGGAGGGAACGAGGTCGTTACATGTGTCAACTGGTGACATGCCGTTGTTATTTGCGTGAACTTTCAGTGGCTCTGAATTCCCTGTGGTCATTATGGGGAGAATGGCAGTCACCATGGTAGCACTGGATACATCAGCAACTATACAGAGTCCTAGGGTCTATGATCTACAAACCTTGCGGCACCACCAATTGCAAAAAGGATTCTGGCTAGCAGAAGTTGGGGGTAGACATTTCGAGCCTGCACAAAGAGAACCAGTGAAATTCCTATCGTCGCGTATCCAAGTACTGCAACAATTCGAACACCTAGCCTATCACTGAGAATCCCCCAGATTGGGCAGGCTACCACCGCACACAGTTCATCTGCAAACCCAAGTGTCCCGACAATATCTCCCACGCCATCTTTAATTCCAATGAGGTCGGTAATGACGAATGATACGCTACTATTCAAGAAAACCAGGAAACTAATTGAGAAGAGACAAATCGCGCAGAGATAGGTTGCAGCTTGGACGGGAGTCGTGGAGGCTGAGAAAGGAAGGTATTTGGATACCGCAAACATGTTGATACTCAGTAATTGAAGCAAATTGAGATCTGCTAATATCCCAAGCGGGGAGAAGCTGAAGGCGAAGCGCGCAGCCGAGCAGACGACCAATACTCGGTAAGTACGCACCTCTAGGTGTTGTTTTATTAAGCGACGGGTCTCCTTTCTCCTACGGCTTTTATATACAAGTGGAGTGTTCATTAGGATTATTAATGAGCACAATTGGCTTTTAGAGTTGCCCTGGAATAGAACGCAGCAGAAATGCTATACATTAGAAAATATACTTTTTGCATGCCAGCTCCTTTGTACCCAACCATACCATTGCGAGCGCTACACTTTGCACCCTCTACGATGTTCGTTATTTTAGGAATTTTGTATTAATAGTATGTATTTACAGAAGTTTTTGATGCGCCGTTGACACCTATTAAATATTCGAAGATGTCCCACTATTGCTCCACTGTCCAGGCCGTTTACCAGGTGCTATGCAAAAAAGGAGTGTAAATGTGCCATGATGGTCATAATTCGTGCTTCTAAATATCGAAAAAGATATGTATAATTTCATTAATTCGGCATATGCTCTATACAAGAGCGAAAATAGCCATTACCCCCCCCCGCAACGGCGTACGCAACAGGTTTATTTGTCTGTGCAGCATTGGCTGGTAGAGGAGCAGGTGTAGTAGTACTGCTTGGGGGAGTGACAGCGATTGAAGTTGATGTGGAGCTTGTAGGAATGACGACTGCAGTTGATGTTGAACTTGGTGGGATGACAATTGCAGTTGATGTGGAGCTTGTAGGAATGACGACTGCAGTTGATGTTGAACTTGGTGGGATGACAATTGCAGTTGATGTGGAGCTTGTAGGAATGACGACTACAGTTGATGTTGAACTTGATGGGATGACGATTGCAGTTGATGTAGAAATTGAGGTAGGTGGAGGCCCAACAGTAGTCTCAGAAGTGGTTGGGTAGGTTGTGGAAAAGACTACTGTTCCCGATGTCGACGTCTTTTCTGAAGGAACGGTCACAACAGCAGTTACAGGGGCCGAGGTCTGAATTGTGATTGGACTCTGGAGAAGATTATACGTTAGCTGGGACTTTTCGGCTAGCTTGACTAAAGAGGGTTACAAACAAGAACTGTCGCCTTGGTAGTCGGAGGCTCAGTGGTTGAGGTCAAGGTATAGGTAGCTGTGAAATAAACCGTAGTCCCTTCCGTCGCTGTTCTTTCAGAAGGTACAGTTACAACAATATATTCGGGAACGGAGGTCTGAATCGTAATTGGAGTCTATGATGGTATATTAGTAGAAATTTCTCAGGTTATGAAGAGAGGAACAAACATAGACTGTCGCCTTCGTGGTTGGTGGTTCGGAAGTTGAGGTTATGGTATATGTAGAGGTTACGGGAATCGTACTAGTCAACGTAACAGTTTCAACTATCGTAGTGTTGGCACTATCTCATAATATTAGCTCCCATAGCTAAATTCAGTGATTCAAACGCACCTAACAGTTGTGTACACAGATTCAATACACGTAGTCGTCTCAAAAACCTCGGTGAAGCTTGTAACCGTTGAGGGGGCAAGAGTTGTGCTACCCAGATTAGCATTCCACTTTGGAAAGAGTATTTTAACCACTTACTATTGTGTTATGGTTGTTGGGAGAATGGTCTCTATAGTAGAGGTCGTGGTATATACTTTAGTGTAATTTGATCCAGCAGACGTCCTGTTGAGATGTCAGGTACAGGATATCATCAGAATTGTGCAATCTTCTAGGAATCAAGAATGCTCCAAAATTAAGCAAGACTTGATTAAAGTTTGTGTTTGGTATCCATGGTATTTGATGTGTATTTTATAAAAGTGAGACATACTTTGTTACTATGACGGGAGATTCGGTTGTATACGTGAGGAGAACCTAGCAATATAAGAAGACTTTCTATAAAATTAGTCTAGATAATACATACCTCAGTAGTTGACGATAAAGTTTCGGTGGGCCCCGGGACAGTAGTCTCTGAGTAACAGCCTCCAACACAGCCTAGAAAAGCAGGGCGTCAGCATTGTGGTCAATCTCTAGACATACATAGATCAAAAACAGAAGCAAGGCGCTTGGGAATGTCTTCGGTGCATGGAATGAAAAAAAAAAATTAAACAAGTTATAAGGGGCGATTTCTTCTCACTTGTAACTGTTATTTCTGATGTGGTTAAAGTCGTCAAAAGTTTCGTTGTGCCATTTGCAGATTGTGTTTGGGTGACTGGACAGTATGTAGTAGTGGTGAAGGTTGTGAGGGTCTCTGTAGTAGTGGCGTCTGAGGTCTTATTCCCACGAGGTGCAAGGCCATGAGCAACGACTGACGTGGCAAAAGCCAGAAATATGAGAGATGCCCTCATCTTTATCTCTGCGGGGAAAGTCACGACGAGCGAGAGACTAATAGGATTTATATTCGTTAAAGACACAGGATAACGAGGGCGTTTAAGTAACCAAAGCGAATGAGTTACTCGTGGATTTATGGAGAGAGGTTAATAGGAATTATGGAGCGGGCTGGTATGTGCAGGTATGTGGGTAAGGGAGGGAGAGAGAGGAAAAGGGAAGAGAGAAATAAACATGGCGGACAGCCAGCCTTAAATCGCAGAGTTGTGAGAGGATGGGACAGTAATACCGTACAACAAACCACACCGTGTTCACGAATTATGATGCAACAACACACAACCCATGGCTCCGGACTTGAGAAATACTGGGGACGGTGCTGGATGCGGAAGAGAATCAAGAGAATCAACAGAATCAAGGACGGACAGAAGCAACTGGCGAGGCTGGGGTTGATTTAGTCAAGGGGTTCTGCATATCGAGCAGACGGGAAGTATTGGCTCCAGCAAAGCAAATTGCTCATCATTGGATCTGGTGGATCTCTGCGTGCACACTCATGCAGGAGTAATTGGGTAAAAAGCCAGTAAATAAGCCCGACCCCCAGCTTTGTTGGCAGGGGTTATGAGTTATGATGGGTGATGTGATGATGATGTCAATTGACGAGGTTGGCGAGCAGGGGGGGACCTCTACAGCCGCTGACTTTTGCAATCCAGGCAGGGAAAAGGAACATCAATTCATCCAAGTCCATCGACAAATGCCCATCCGATGAAGAAAGAACAAAGAAGATTATGGTAAGTAGGTAATATATCATCCCACTCTTGAAGCGAAGAGTTTTACTATGCGTAGGAAAGAGAGTAGCAATGCCTTAAAAGGAGGAAAGAAAACCGGGTTTTGGGAATGCGATCTTTGATGCACCCGGTCTTCGGTATTTTGAGTAATACGATAGATAGATCATCATCCAGCCGCTGATTAACTTCCTATCCTGTCATCTCGTGAAATGCTGTAGGAGTACAGAGCCATACTTAAATCTGAGAATTGCCACATCGGTCAAAAACCATGGGTAGTCAGCCACAGCCCACTGAAGCTCGAAGAGCGCAATTTCAGAATCAATCATCATCCTCGTCAGTTCCGCTATCCCAGCCTTCTTCATAGGCTTCGGCTAGTCCACCCAAGGTATTGAAGAGGGCCTCTCGTTCATCTACATTGACCGATCTGGCTACGACATGCTGAAGATATTTCACCCGTAATGCCACGCTTGTATCAGTGGACAGGGAAGTGTTTACCGACAGCCATCTCGAGGCACTGTCCGCGGGAGCGAAGATATGGGGAAAGCTGTCGAGGAGTGGGAAAGACAATGGTATTTGAGTTCTGCATATGGTAAGCAATACGAGACGCCGTGGAAGATCTTACGTATCCGACTTGATGGGGAAAACTAAACGAACTAACTTGTAAATGATTGGGAGACCTGCAGCTCGTCTTCGAGCTCGTTCAAAACCTTGATCCTCCTCATTGGCTTCTTGATTTTCCAGATCTTCATCGGCCCTGTAGCTCTCAGACTGGCCGAAAACGTGGGCCTTTTTAATATTCCGAGTTCTCAGGGTTTCCCCCGTCGTTTCTGATGGGAAAAATTCCATATCAAATATAGTAGCCGAATTCCCATCACCAATATCACCAGTAGATCTATCTTGAGACGGGGCACGGGAATCTCGGCTCTGGGGATCCACATCTAGTCTGCCAGGTCGATGATGTCCATTAGTAATTGAAAGAGACTTCTTGTCCAGGCCCATCCGCAGCTTAGCTATATTTTGGTTGCCATTAACGTTCAGAGCGGCTGCAATGGTATCTAATGTTTTGTTTTGCGACTTCAGTCTTGAAGCCAACGTCATGCTCTCCATTGCTGTAGACATTAGTCCAGACACATGCCAATATGACCTACGATCAAGGGTGACGTAAGAGGGTAATATCTTTAATGGGAGAGCCATGGGTATGAATAGGGATGCCTGTGAAGCAATTTCCGAGAGAGACCTTGCGGTATTTGATAGCTTTAAGAAACGCTTTTCCTATATGATGTCAGTATCGCTAGTTTATCAAGGACATTAAGCGTTGCTACTCTTGGGATGTCCTTAATCTCATCCTCAAGTCCCCATAACCAAATGGTGGTCTTCCCATATTCATCTCTCAAGCGGTCCATATATCTGGCAGCAAAACCTCCCCAAGCATCATCAGCTCCGGTCATCAATTGAATCCCTTGCATCTGGTCGGCTTCCTCCGCGAAAGGTCTTAAGTCTCGGTCTAGAAGATCATGTTCTTTATCTAAAGAATTGAACAATTCTTCACCAGCATTCCAATTTTCGAAAGGCATGATAGCTGAACTCAATTCATATTCATTAAGTTGAATGATCGACTTTGGATGAAAGTAGACCCGATTGAAATCAGACCAATACCTCACAGATTCTTTTGTAAGTTGAGGAGGCGGCAAACCCTCCGCGAGACTTTGCTGGTAGGCACTCTGTTCGATTGCACCCTGTCTCTGAACCACAGCTGGCCCGTTCCTAAACAAATCAATAAATCATTGCATCGTGACTATGTTTGCAAACACACCATAATGCTTCTGGTACGGCTGGCTCCTCCAACTCATACAAAGCATTGATTTTTCTTAAGGAACCAAAGCCTCCTTTCAGGTCGTATATCAAGGTTCTTGGCGTAAAAGTCTCCGTTCCATCAATGCCTATTCCAGGGCGAAAATGTATGTCATGGTCGATCAAAGACTCTTGATCCGAGGAATAGGTGAAGTATGACTCCTATGAGGGAAATTCAGTCAAGATATAAGAAATAAGGGGTGCCACCATAGACCCCTTACTTGGGTGTTCCAGAAATGGGTCGCAAAATAATTACTCTTCTGCCCAAGCTGGAGAGTGATAACTTCACGCATGATCACGCAGCAAGTATTAAAATGCTAGGTAGCCTTGCTACTCAGCCGTTTGTTATTCAGGATCCAGAAGACTTCAAAATGCGAGCAGCCGGAGAGACAATAAACCTGAGATAAAGCTGGTAGAATAGAAAGGGTATCACGTGGACGCGCGGTAAGCGAGTCTCGTCAATCAACGACGGGTCTTGCTACATTCCAGCACTCATGGATGAGTTCTCTCGTCGCAAATCTACAAATCTACAATGCAAATAGCAAACGATCATACTTTCATTTATTTCTACGCCACTGTAGGTACCCATGTATGCTATTTCGATCCTCCACCCCAATATCTACATACAAATAAAATCCATACAATCGCGGAGAAAACACTCCAACAACTCCACACATCCCTGCAGGAAAGAATCCACGTGTAAAATTCACAACCATATCTCACTCTAATCAGCAAGCCACTGTTACGAAGTAAGTGAATTAATGCACCTAGAGTGAATGGGATGTTGAGGTTATTATTCATCCCCAAATTTGATCTATATGCGAAATATAAATTGAGAGTTTCCCTGTGCAAGGCTTGTTCTAAACGCGTTTAGATGCGTTAGGTTTATATATTGGTCAAGCAGGAAGGATATGGGTTCAACCTACGAAAAGTGGGACCCGCTAGCAAACTCAGGGAAGTTTTGCTGTCGATGGAGACGTGCCCGACAATGTATCACACTTTAAATGGGGACTCGATGCATTGATTGGGGGTCGATAGTTAAAATTCACAGTAAGCCATGGATTAAAAGTTATTCCATTCACTAAGGTGGCTTCTCCTGTGGAGATCTGGGTTGATCCCTTCCCTGTGTTGATATCAGGTCGGCTGATGAAGTGTCGATATTTGTCCGCTTATTTTGTGACATATTACATTACTGAATTTTTGATGGCGAAATGGAGTGGAGGTCCGGATACAGAAGTGTTATTTGCATCTGTTTTAGAAGTCAAAAAATAAGTTAAGGATACTCTAAGCAAGGATGGGGAGGTGGTGCGGGATTATTGTAACATAACGGTAAAGATTGAATAATAGCTCTGTGTGTAGGTCACTAATATTGCGAGTACATTTGGAAACTCGCTTGAAATTATAGAACACATTATTCTCATGGCTTGACGTTAGCCCCCTTTATAGCAGTCACAGAGTAGAAAGGGGTAAAAGTTATGTAACCTTTTTCATTGTATGAGCCCAGAAAGTCTGCCCAACTACAAACAAATGTAATCGATTTCTAAGGGATTTGGATGCAATATAAAGTGAGTGAGGACAGTAACAGAATTTCAAGTAGGATTCTATCCCTAGAAGAAAGGCCAAAGGAAACTTCCACTATAATGTTTATGAAAAATTTATATTTGAGAAGACTTCCTCAATAACAGCTACAGTTCTGTTTACGATATCTTCAATCTCTTCCTTAGTGATGATGTATGTCGGAGCCAAGATGACATGATCGCCATAGATTCCATCGACAGTGCCTGTCCCGGGGTATAGTGTCATGTTGTAGGGTTTACCGATAGCAACGTCATGAATCCGCTGTGAAATTTCCAGTTTCGGATTAAATGCCTTCTTGGTTTTCTTATCTTCTACAAACTCAAGGCCCCAGAACAAGCCTCTCCCACGGATATCACCAACATTTGGATGGTCACCGAGACGCGCACGAAGTAGTTCCTCTAGGTATACCCCTTGCACACGGACATTGCTCATTAAATCCATCTCCCGCACTACCCTTTGGACCTCAAGGGCAGCGGCAGCCTGTATCGGCATCGCCTGATAAGTTTGCCCATGAACAAATTGACCACTGCCATCCAACAGTCCATTAACAACTTTTTTGGTGATCAAAACTGCAGCGATTGCTTGATAGCCGCCGCCCAATCCCTTCCCGATTGTTTGAAGGTCAGGAGCAACATCTTCGGCCTGCCATGCATGAAGGGTTCCTGTCCGGCCCATCCCGCACATAACCTCGTCAAGAATGAATAAGGCTTCGTGCTTGTGGCAAACGTCTCTCATGGCCTTCAAGTAACCTGGTACAAAGGGGACACAGCCAAGTGCTGCGCCGACAACTGGCTCAGCAATGAAAGCAATGACAGTTTCCGGGCCCAGATCTAGGAATTTCTTTTCTAGTTCGGCGGCTTTCCTCGAGACAAAGGCGGCATCAGATTCGCCATCCTCCCGTTGGCGGTATGGATAACAGGCCGACACATGATGTACATTTTTCATAAGAAATGGCAGGTAAGGAGCTCTGCGTCCTACATGCCCTGATATACCCAAGGCACCCAGTGTATTTCCATGATAAGAACCCTCCCGCGCGATGAAGTTTACTCGTGGGGTTTGCTTATCCTTCTCATAATAGAACTGTCGGGCCAACTTGGCCGCTGCTTCCATTGCTTCGGATCCTAAGTGGCGTGAGCTTAATTCATATGGATATATGTATATGATGGCAACCAACCTGATCCGGTTAAATAGACTCTTTCCATTTTTTGGTCAGTCCCGTCCCGTAGGTCTTTACATAGTTCGTCCACTGTGTCGTGGGCAAAAAATGCAGATGCCAAATAAGATATCCCTGTGTCCAATGTAGCGTTCATAGCATCGATGACCCTTTTATTGCCATGACCTAGACACGAGACAGCAGCGCCAGAGGTTGCATCGAGTATCTCCCGCTGGTCTTCGGTATATAAAAAATTCCCTTGACCACGAACGATAACGGGGAAGTCTTTGTGCAGGTTGCGGCTAAGCAGAAAGGTACTCTTTTTCGGACGATCGCCCTCGGAACGGTGGGATAGCATGGTAAGAGATGGATGGAAAATATATGGGAGACCTTAAATGAAGAGAGGAATTATATACAGAAGATATTCTCTGTAAGAAAAAGGGAAATATAAAAAGGCGGGAGGGTACTTATAGGCGTGTGGGAGAGCCCGAGGCTTCGTAGAAGAATTTCTCCGACGGGCACTTGCAGTCAAGGACAAGAAGGAAAGGGAGAGGGAAAGTGGAGAGAAAACGTGCCTAGGTTGGAAGGATCGCAGATAACGTTCAGCACTAGTCGTTACTCACCTTGAAGAGGAAGATTGATTGATATGATACATGGACCGAGCGGTTTGCCGCTACTTGACCCACTCCCCGTTGTGAAGAGGTAGGTAGTGGGGCAGGGAGGAGGAGCAGACGTCGGTGCTTGGTTCTTCTGTAAAGGCAACAGGCATCAGATCTCAGTGTGTGCCCGTCTCAGGCATTTCACAGCTCGATGTTCAAATGCTTAGTAGGGTGGTGGTAAATCATCAAGTGCTCACAATGGCAGATGTGAAATGCACTAAGTACCAAGCAGTCCTCACTTGAGGTAACAAGGGACAGACTAGGTCAGCAGCAGCGACTGTTGTGTGACGAACTCACCATATAGCGCTGCAGCCGCCCAGCTGGTAACCAAACAAAGCAGAGCTTGGAGACCGTTGCTGCGGGTAGGATGGCACCTTGCTGGGTTCTCAAAGTCATGCCACCACCCCTATACACATACCCATACCCATACCCGTACCCGTCTGAAGCAGGCCCAGCCAGGGTACTACCGCCGTGTGCCTCTTCGCGGTACAGGTACAAGTCCCAACAACACTATCCGGACCGATAGTGTATGTATGATCCATTGGGTCTGGACTTGTGACGACATAGATTCGGGCCGTACAAGCAGCGACTTCTGTCCCGAGAAAGCTGGTGGGGATGCCGAATTTAGTTGCGGCTATGACGGCTAGAGATATCTAGCATCCGGAAAGGGAGAAGCGCTGGGTCGAGAAAGATAATCAGGAGCTGTAAAAGGAGAAGCGATGTGATCTATCTGGGCAATAATAGAAACAGCCGTCTCTGCGCTGGCAGGCCATCAGCAAAATTCACCTGAAGCAAGGGAAGTGAAGAACACTACCTGACTTCCTACCTAGGATAGTAGGGAGGGATCTTGGTGTTCGACGTCACGTGCCCGCTCTCTTCCACTGAAAATATCCTCGGGCCCAGTTTGTGGATTCCGCTGGGCTCTGTTGGGGATGGGATGGAGTGGGATGGGGAAGGGGATGGGGAAGGGGATGGGGGAAGGCGAGGGTTGTAAGGATGGGGTGCTGGTGGGTGTAAGATTCCATTATTACTAATATGTTCCCCTCTCTTCCCCCCCGAGCGTTTATACTTCTAGAGCCTCTGGATGGAAATATCTCGCTTATCGGCCCTGCGCCGTTCGTGGTCTAGAACCTTTTATCTGCAGAGGTAGTATGCTGTATGCTGTACTTGTATGCTGTACTCCAAGGCGGAGGCTCAATTCAACTTCTGGAATGAGACGCAATGTAAGAAAGATAACAGCTTTTGATCCTATGGTGTAAGTCATAAAGTTTAATATGGGTTTTCATAAAATATTGTGTCAATTTTAAACCAAGTTATATTCAATTTGTTGAGAATGGGTACTCACGTGACTTCGATTCACTCTCTAGGGCTGGCCACCAATGTATTTAAAGTTGACGCAGAGCCTCAATGGCTCTTCAAGACCTTCATCAATTACCTCTACCGGTACTGTCTGCCCGGTAACCTGTTGCTCATTTTATGTTCAACCAAATCTTATAATTTAGATTATAGCCCCTTTGAATTAAGAATGTTTAGATAAAATACACAGAGAAGCCATTGGGCCATGGTCTAAAAATGCTCCAAGTATAATATAGCACAACGACTATTGTATTCTGCATCGGCCGTATCTGGTGTCAGAACCAAACAACGATGATAGTCATAGTAGAATTTATAATAAGTAAGTTAATAGACCAGACAAAGCAAAGAAAAGAGGGAAAAGAAAATCAGCCTCATTCCCTTCTTAGATTGTTTGAAATGGAAATGAGATCATAGCACGGAGGCTAGAGGAATCGCTGCCAATCGCTCCCACTACAAGTAATGTTTACTTCGATTTCGACCACCGAGAATAATAATTGCTTCCAAATTTATCGACCCCTCTCGGATCATAGTCTACCTGTGCTTCATTTCCTCGGAATAATCTGTCTGTCTATCCCCATCCACATTCTGCATACATTTAAAATACATCTACCTTGTGTACCTCCACCACCACCACCACCACCTCGCAACTTGCCCGACCACGCGAATCGAACCCCGAAAGAAAGACACGACGCGCGCAGCGAATTTATTCCACCTACACCACCACCCACCACCTGGAGCCATTCACAACCACCAGACCTGTGCATATCAGTGTTGTTTGGGATGTCATTTGGTTGATATCCTGGTGAGCATTATAATATCTCTGCTTCGCTGCATGGCACATTACCCGTACACTACGTCAAGTGCTGACTTCTTCAGATCCTGCCTATATCTTGATTCCTACCTCGTGCGCGACTTGGCGCATGCCAAACCTTCTGCGCTCCCTGAACCCATCGAGAAGATGCCTCCTTCCTCCAAGCGCCCCCAGAGAGCACGTCGTGAAGTGGCCAACAAAGAAGCTGACGTCCCAGACTCCTCTCCTTCGCGCCCCGCCAAAAGAAGAAAGAAGGTACGTGATTGCGACTCTCCCCCCAACGACTACCATTGACAGAACATTAAGGCTGAGGATGTCATCGAAAAACAGGCCCCTGAATCGACTGAACTCCCTCTGGATCGGAGTGGCATTCCTATGGACGACGTTCAATTGACTGATGTCCTTGTTCAATTTCTGACGATGCCTGCCCATCCTGTGCAGGCAAGTGAGGATCATGCAAATTCGCTTCACGAGAAACATAGCAAGGAGGGAGTTCAGGCATATGCGAAGCTGGCGGGTAAGGATTGGACATTCTATGTCAAAAGACTGAGGAACAATATTGGACGGCCTCCCGAGGGTACGAGTGCAAGCGCAAAGCTTCTACAAAGAGACTCGCCCAATACTAGCGACTTGCCAGATGGAGCAGACGAAGAGAACGCAATTCATATTGATTTCGGTCCGAACAAGACCGTCTCACGACTACACGCCCAGATATATTTCGATGCTGACTCGGAGCAGTGGAGCATCTTGGTCAACGGTCGCAATGGTGCGAGAGTTGATGGTAAACCTTTGTTACGAGGAGAACACTCGATACTGAAGAGCGGGGAGATTATTGAGATTGCAGGCATAGAAATGATGTTTGTGTTGCCCCATGACAACCTCGATATCCACAGGACATATCTGCACAGAGCTGGACTCATCCGCATCGACGCTAACCAACTGCACGATTCGAGGCCAGACCAAGCTTCCACTGAACCTATACCGGCATCTTCCCAGGCCCGTGGGCAAAATGGTTTACCCGCGCCTTTGCCAATTGCCCCTGCTCCTCCGGATTATCGACGTCCTGGAACCCCCGTCAGTTCTCGTCCGAAAGCTCCCTACTCAACCGGAAAATCCCCCGGCTATACCAATGCTGCCACCATCGTTATTAACGGCGATGATATTGATCTTAGCCTTGACTCCAATCGTCACATCAAGCCTTCGTATAGTTACTCTCAAATGATCACACAGGCCATTCTTGATACCCGAGACGAGAAATTGAATTTGAACGGCATCTATAATTTCATCATGGAGAAATATGCGTACTACAGGAATCAGGCAGCGAGTGGATGGCAGGTAAGTTGAAGTTTGACGTTGGACCCGAAATATGCATACTGATTGCTGTGAAGAACTCCATTCGCCACAACTTGTCATTAAACAAACAATTCCACAAAGTAGCACGCTCTACCGATGAACCCGGTAAGGGCATGAAATGGTGTATTGTTCCTGAATTTCGTGAAGAAATGGCAAAAGCTGCCCAGCGTAGTGGACGGGGCGGACATCGAGGATCCTCAGCTCCGAGCTCGCCCGCCAATCTTCGAGCTTCGAAAGATATGTCAGGTAATCCGAGCTCTCCTCAAAAAACCAAGAGATCTCCACGCTCCGGCTCGACCCCTCTAAGTGCGTACCCTTCGAAAGGTCCTGAATTCACACCCGATCGAGGCATTGAAGCGTCAATGTCTACACAGGTCCACCTACCAGGAGATGGCAGCCCGTTGCCGCGACATAGAAGACCACACAGCAATCCTTTTGGCGTTTCAGATCATATTGCCGGCTCCCCTCCTGCACTTTCATCGTCATTCTTACAGGAAGACAACAATCCTCTTGTTACCCCTGCTCCACTTCGCGTTCACCCACACCTTGCTCCACCCAGTACAGCGCAAAGACCAAGTCAACATATGCCTACAAGCTCTCCTGCTCCGTTCTGGAAGTATGCCGACTTAACCCCTCTGAGAGGGGCTGCTACAACCGAATTTGACATGAGCCCTCTCAAAAATTTAAATACTGTCCAGCCGATTACTCAAAGCAGCAGCCCCCCCCCAGTACGCAGATCACCGGCATTTAGTCCAACAAGAAATCGATCACCAGGAAGGTTGGAGGTATCTAATATAGAAGAGCTTGAGGATGAAGATCAGGGACTCGACCTTTCTAAGTAATTTCAATCCCTCATCCCTATATACCTCAACTAACATACTTACAGGGGGTTCCCCAGTATTGCTTCATATCACACCCCTGGCAATAACCTTGTTTCAACCGGGCTCAACGGTCGACCCTAAGTCCTTGTAGGCTTCTACTTTCTATTTCTTCGACGATGACTAAGAACTCATTGTGTGTGTGAGTCACCTCTTTAGCCATAGAATTCGTGTCTTTATAGTTCGTGTATGGGTTAGGAAATAGCGTCGAGGGGCGTGCAGTAGATCGATTTTATGCTACGCGTTCAGCAGGAAATCTTTACGATTAGCATCGTGGAGTATGAGGCCTCGTGAGATGATTTTATGGGGAATACGGTGTCCACCATCCGCAAGTTGTCGTTTATTCATCACTGAACAAAATAGTACATCTGAATAAACACGCATTGATATACCTAAAACATATTCTGACACCCTTTATTGACACGTGCAGGAGAAGTATTGAATGCATTGGATATAAAAGATGCAATGTGAGAGAAGAGGTCTTTCATTAGCCACACACCATCCATCTAAAACCATTTTCTATATTACAAATATACAACCTACTTCACAGACAAAGTAGGTCCTCGGAGAGGTGATAGTAGTATTATACATGCCTGGGAAAATCAATGCAATGAAGATTTTCTTTTCATACGCCGCCCGATATTCCCTCCTCGCGGTTTTCGGTCCCGGCAATGAACTTCGACACTAGTCTGAGTTTAATTTAAAAGAGTGGTGGCCCCACCTCGTCTCTTGGGGTTACTGTGTCCTGGTCGCTTTTTCGCTTTGGCATTTTGATCCGTACCTTCGATGAATTTCATGAGTTCGTCTATGGATCGAGAGTCGAAGCCCATAACGTTGAGGGGATCACGGCCTGATGTTGATTCGGCCGTTTTCCCCACTTGCGGTTGAGGCTGAGTTTGTCCCAACGTCACACGGGGAGATACTTTCATGCCAATCCGGCTTTTGCGAGCCTCAACATCTTTCGCTTGTTTAGCAATCGAGACCGCATTCTGGGTGAGCTGCTCGAGCCACCTCTCCGCCTCTTTAGTATTTTTATCGTTTGCACCTAATTCGGTAAGGAATATATTATAACATTCTCGCATCCGATTAACGGCAGTTTTCGAATCTTGATCTAGAGCCAAAGACTGTGCGAGTTGGAATAGTAAGGTGGCAGCATTGATGGAATGCTTGCCGTAAGCATCTTCACAGATTCTCAATGAAGCTTCGAACCAGAGACGAGATTCGTGGTACTCCTTCAAATGCTGTAGCATGACTGCACCGTTGTTGATGGCAGTGATCGAATCAGGATGATTTGGGCCATATACGACCTTCCAAAGTTCCAATGCATGCTTGATACAATTCAGAGCTAGCTCGTTGTCCCCACTAGCGTGCCCAAATAATCCTAAATTTAGGTAGTTTAGAAGTGTCTCGGCATTGTCAACACCAAGGGTCCTCTCTGAGACAATTACAGCCTTATGGGCCAATTCAATAGCTGCATCTTTTTCTTCAAGCTGATAGTAGATCATGGATAATGCGTTATAAACTCGACCAACTTCGGGATGCAAATGGCCGTAAATCTGCTCGTGCAATGACAGGGACTCCAGCAATAGCTCCTGGCCCAGCTTCTTTTGGCCCTGTAAAATTGAAATTCGTCCAGCTTCAAGGGCTTCCTCGGCAAGCAAACTCCGGGGCGAAGCTTCTTTGATAACAGGAACAATATTGAGAATATCATCAGGGACGAATGTCAAAGACGGGCTAGGCTTAGCGGCGTGAGTGGACGACGGAGAGCCATCGCGAGTCTTCTTCTTCTTCTTATGGCTTGTGCTGGAAGCCTGCCCATTGACTGAGATAGTTTTGGTAGAGGTACCGTTGCTCGTCAATGATGCCTCTGTCGTACCCTTTGTGGCATCATCCGTAAAGCGGTAATCCTTTACTTCAAGTTGTAGTCCAAGTTTCAACGAGACTTCGCGAAGTAACTGCAAGTGCTTTGTTGAGGAGACCCAACTAGCATCAATGCTGTACCGATATCTCTGGAGTACCTGTGCCTCAATTTCCTTCTTCAGACTATGTGGAGAGACTTCCTGGAAGCTTAAATCTGAATCATGGTAAAGGAAAGCCATTGCCTCATCGATTTCAGCTCTGGGCGTGCCGTTCAAACCACTTCCAAGCAAACAGTTTAGCAAGTGGGAAATGCAAGCTCCAGATAAGGGGATGGGGAGATAACGCAGATATTTTCCAGCAATGTGCTTGAAAGCGCGAGATATCATCTCCTGAACCACCAGCACACGCAATGCCTCTAGTTTTTTACCTTCGGCGAGTGTGACCAGAGCTCCCAGGTATCTGATGTTGATGCCACGCTTGTGAAGTAGTTGGCTCAAGGATTGGCCATCCATGGGGAATCCAACATCGCCTTCCTTGAGGTCATGGATTAGTTCCGGTATAACAGTCTTGCGAAGAAATTCACAAGCTAGCATAACCTCCTTTTCATCTCTAATCCAATCCTCCTTTTCGGCATCATTTTGAGGCTCTTGACCACTGAATGCATCAGGATTCAGAGCAAAACTGAAACCGGCAATATCAATTCTTTCATTTTCAAGGTCAGCCGTCTTAGTACTCTCCTCAGATGTATCTATAATGCTGTCATCCTCGTTCTCATCCAGCCTCTTTTCGACCGTAGAAATAGCCGCATCAGTAGTCTCGTGTTCTCTGGAGCTTCCCACAACCTGCTTAGTTGAATTCTCTTTCTGTATTTTTCTTTTTCGTTCGAGTTCGCTATTAACCCATTCCCGCATCTTCGACTTCCAGTATGACTCAACAAGTTCTATTCTTAGAACTGTCATTCTATGAGGGTATGGATTTTTGCTGGCATCACTGTTCTGCTTAGGAGTGCTGATAGCGGTTCCGCATTCTTCCATCCAGATTATGTCCAACGGCGTGATTCTATACAGATCGAGGACGTATTTTCTGCCATCAGTTCCCATCAACCCCTTCATTTCCACACTTCCCTCTAGCTCGTAGCGCTTACCAGCCTTGTCCCAAACGGGGTGCTTCTTGACTTTCAAGGCCTTTGCTAGCTTTTCAAAAACCGGAACGAATCTCTCATCCGCAGCAATAACATCCCGGCCGTCAACCGCTCCGTAGTCAATTTGATTCTCCTCTGGATCTCGCTGTTTAAAGATTCCGGGAACAATACTTTGACAGACAATACGCCTACCAAGATATTCAACGACAACTGTTCCAGGTGTAAATAGACCTTCGATATCCATTTGATTGACCATCCGAATTCCCATGACATCTTTGCCGGCGGCTATACGCGCCGCTTCATCTCCACCCTCAGATGCAAAGGTGCCAACACCGTCAGCGCCAAAAGAGTAGAAAATATTGTTGTATACAAATATTTGGGCGTCTTTTGTTTCTGTGGGATTGAGTGGAGCAACTTCGCCCTTTGCCACTAAGACTGCTCCCCGGGCTGCGGCTTCATTGTAGTCAGCAAAAAGTTTAGACGTCAGTCGTTCGCGAAAAAACGCGATCTTGAACAGTATCCTTGGGGAGTTCTCGCGTGGACTGGAACTCCTCATTCCAGTCCCGCAATGTTTCCGTACTCTCGATACCCGATATAAGATAACTTTCTTGCGTTCGTGTAATATCAGAATGATGTGTTATAAGGGAAGATGAAGGGGCGGGAACTATCCATGGGCTCGCAGGGTTGGCATTTGTGATCTGGAAAGTCGCTAAAAGTTCTTTTGCATTATTAAACTCTTGAAGTTTCATGAAAGAAGAACCGAAGGAAGCCGATAGATCGTCAATTAAGGTCAAAAGAGAATGAGCTGAATTGCTCTTAGGAATTGTCCGTGGGAAAGGATCGAATCTGCTGTTTGACGACCTATTCACAAAGAAGCCGGATACATGAGAAGTGATTTGATATTGCTCTCCCTCATTGGTAGTAACCTGGAGGTAAAGCAAGTGACCTTTCTGCCGAAGGTGGTAAGGTGGTGGATTCCAAGGAGAAACGGATATAGATTTCACGGTCTTGGGCGCGTGTTCCTGAATCTGCGGTAACAGATTTGATAGAATACCAGGAGCCTGAAAGTCGTATCCTGTCGTCACAGCGCCTTGAGTTGGAGAAATTTCGCTTGAAGCTGGCTTGCCGGCCACTACAAAGTCGTGGAGAGACATTCCTGATAGGATGCCATGCAGTGTATCCGTCCGATCCCCAGCAGCACCAATGAGCTCACGTACCCTGATAACATGCAGTCTCGCCTCCTTCTCGGTATATGGATCTTCAACCAAATGTAGCTCTGATTCCGCAGTCAGGCCTTTGACCTCGGAAACCTGGATGAAGTCATTTATCCTCTCTCCTTGATGTTCTAGATGGAAGCACGAGTATTGGGCATTTCCGGGCAACTCGATGATTGATTGTCGGATATCGTGAATAGCATCTTGAGGGGAGACCTGAAGTTATAAGTACAGACCGCAGGACTGAACGATAGGTGAGCTCACGAATAGTTGGACCTTGCGAAGTTTATGAGGGAGAATCACCGTCAATTGAAAACCTTAGGTCATACCGTCAGCACCAAGTATTTTGCCATGCAATTGATCAAAAAGCATCTAGCCATAGCAGAGTATATGTTACCTTCAGCGGCTAAATCTGCTTCACCTCCTACGCCATTAGGTGTCGTATGGGCAACCTTGATAGCACCTTCCGAGCTGTCTGCGGAATCTGCAACGGATCCTGGAAGACACAGGGTATTAGTAAAGCATTATTTATATCAGGATACAGCTTAATAGCAGAATTGACAAGCCGTATTCACTTACCAGAGGAAACAGTGTTCACGTCATTTATATTTGCCATCATATAAAGGCGAGCCCCAAATTAAACAATAGAAGCACACACAGGACAAATCTCCAAAATATTTGTAAGCAAAATAAGAAATTCGACAAGAAATGGGTAAGGAAAAGAATTCGGTTCCAGGAAGTACGTTGGAAGAGGAAAGTAATTATGTACAAAGATCGCTAGGAAGAAAAAAAAAGTACGACCGGGATATATTTTAATCGAGCCCGACAAGATCCGAGTTGGAGCCTTAGGCAGACGAACTCCTTTATGTTTACTTCGACATATCAGTAAACAACACATTAATCACCGTCGCACGCAGTAAAATGCAGAACGACATATAATTTTTGCATTGCTTTTCACCACTTGCTATGAAAATGCTTATCTTCATCATTTCACAGGTACGACCGAAAGTAGTTTCCTAATCTACAAAATATATTAATATAATCTACATAGAGTTTGTTAACTTTGCATTAGGAAATCCATATGATATCGTAGGAATGGGCATTGGATTCGGCACCGAGGCTGTATATGCACCGTTTCGTCGAAGGGAAACGTCGCTCGAGCCCAGAATATTTAACCGTGATTTGGAGAAGGAATGGACGGCAACTCGGTGCCACAGGTTGCTGAGACCGTTGACTTCAAGAATAGCCATTCTTAACAAGGAGCAGACTCGGTTCCCAGCCAAACGTCCAATCCATGTTGTTCTGCCAGATGTCGAAGCCAAGCAAGGCCAGAACATATGGAATAACAAATTGACTGGGGATGCCCATTGGATTCACCCCAGAAAGAGGGTTAGATACACATATTCGGGGCAGGGAGGAAAGTCTGCCAGAAGCACTTCGACGTTAGAAAAGCAACAGGACTTGCGGCCTCGAAAAAACCTGAAGACGTTGATTCCAGGGGAGATCTCGGTCCCCACATCTATACTCAAACGCGCAAGAGAGTCTGCCTTTTCAAGTCAAATAGTCTCTGCTAATAATGCATATTTTCAGCTGGGAAGCATACCAAATCTAGTCTCCAAGAATTCACGATCAAGAGGCGAGACAAATTTCCAACTCTTGCGAGGAATCCGCAAGACAACAAGCACTGCTCGCTATAGTATTTATGAAGGAATATATAACGGATTAGAAGCATTGCTTAAGGCAACGATGTTGACGGAATCCGAGAAAAACGGAAAAGGGAGCAGATCTCTACTATCGGCTTGCTTGAAAACGATTCCGGCGTACATTGCTGAAGAAGAGGCATTGGCATTAGCTTATGCGGAAAATAATGGAGGGAAATTGGCCATAGAGGTCAGAGATATCTCAACCGAAGTTTATAGCGATTTAGAGGCGTTTGGATCTTTAGGACGTGGCTGGCATAGGCTCAAAGTTGTTGTTCGATCGCACGCGATTGAAGTTGTTAGGAAGGCCATATGTGCAGGATTATTGGACATTCAGTTTTGCGGTGCATTGGTGACACTCTGCATATACTCGGGTTCACTGGAAGAAGCCGAACGTTTGTTATCTTCCGTTTTGGAAGTTGGCCATTTCTCGACCCCAAAGACGGTTCAGAGTCGGTTCACTGACGACGATAGAAATTATCCTTTATCCATGCTCTGGAAATTTGTCGAGGATACAGCCCTCTCTTCATATCAATATAGACAGTTATCGATAATGTTCTGTACTGAACAAGTTCCTCTCGGTTGGTTAGCAACCAAAGATTTTGGCAATTTCTGGATAGCAGTAATAAAAGCTATAGCAACCAACTCCACCGACGCTGATACCTATTCATTTATAACGGTCATCCTTCCATTGATGGCGCGGCCAGATTTGGCAGAAAGTAAACGGAAAGTATCTTCGCTCATAGCAGAAGACGAGGTTTCAAAGGCACTCAAGCATACCTTCTCAAGTGTACTTGCCACAATTTCGGCAATCGGGATTCTTGATAAGAGAAATGCTACAGATTGCAATTTATCCGGAGAAAAAGAGGCGAATCTTGGCCGCGTTGACTCGCTCTTGCGAAGCTGTGTCATTGAGTGCAGGCGGGCACAATATTTTACTATTCGATATACTCTACTACTATTGGCAAATCTAATGGTCGAATGTGAAGATGGAAATCTTCCTAATTCGAGCCGAGACCTTGCTGAGTGTCTAGTGGGTCAGATGAAGCTAAATGGGAGTGCCAGTAATTCAGCTACATATGGCGATCTTATTCAATTCATAACTCTGATGGCTCGATGTTGTGGCAGGGGAGTTTCTGCTTCGGGGTTTGGGTATCTGAAGTGTACACACCAGGTACTTGAATTGCTAGCAGCTGAGAGGGAGTCTAATATTGCCGCCACCTTGTTCGAACTCATGGTAGATAGCGCCCTTTTGTTTGCAGAGGAGGAACCTAATGACGAACATGTCGAATATGCTACACATCTGGACTCGAGATTTTGTAGCATCCGAACCAAGACTAGACCCAATCGAAATTCAAGGGATGTATCACCTAAAATTTCGGGCTTTCGTTGGGAGGAGGGGATCAGTGAGTGGGTGACAGCCACACCAACGACAAAGGGCGAGAAAGTCCAGACATTCGATTACTTCTCAGAAGACGACTCCGAGTGTGACACACCGTTCCGACCACCATGTCGGAAGACATCTGATGGGGCCGTCTTCGGGAAGCATGCTGTGGCCCCACGCATCCTACGATCTTCCAAGCCTACACCAACGATTCCGAGTAGCGATGATCTGCTTGCTGAAGGCTTTGCTACTCCTAGTACACGATCATCTGTTTCACATGGAAGCAGACAATCTCACGGGCAGCGGAAATACGTCAACAGGGCCCCAGGATTGAAGCGGAGAGCCTTGCAAACGCGTCGAGACTGGCAGCTCTTTGACGATAGCGATGATGAACTTAGTTTCGCACTGTCCCAGGACGACCATGCTTTACCAGATATTACAAATATAGCCCACTCCAGCTTCAATAGCATTAATGAAACGACCTACGTCTCCCAAACCCGATGCAAGGTGGCTCGAAGCGGTCGCGGCGACCTTGACGACAGCGAGGACGAATTGTGTGTCTGATAAGAATGAAACCTGATGGCGCGTCGTCTCCCGGCATGATGTTGAACTTGGGATTTTCTAGAGATCATGAGATGCGACGGCCGCCTGTATCGTCTCATGGAGACTAATAAAGAAACGTGCGCACAGTCCTAAGGTTCTTGAGCCAAGAGGGTGCAAGACGACGGTCCCACCGTCGTAAACTGTAAAGGGTGTATTGTTGTTGGATACGAAAGCGGCAGCTCGGCGCCGAGGGAAGCAGGATGATGATGATAATAATAATAAAGAAAGGTGGTGAAACGACTACGTGTGAATAGCTTGCCGCTATCTAGTATTATACCGTTGTCGGGAACATGGCGAAATCTCTCATTTTACTTTTCCTTTCCAGGTGCTGAATGAAACAATAGACGATACGTACTGTACATTGGACAGTAGTAAGCAGTACAGTGGGAAATGGCGAATGGAAATACGAAGAGATTGCTGGCCGGTGTCGCTTCACGACTCACGAGGATTAGTTTCAGTTTCGGGATGATTGTTTTGTCCGACGATGGCGGCAGCAATCTCCCGGCTCCTCCATCCTTTGGACCGCGCTCCGTCTGATGCTTTTGGCACGAGAAAAGGTGAGGCCGAGATGCGTAGGAACCAAGTCGCTCCAGTAGTGTAAAACAGCGTGCGAACTGGACTGGAAGCGGTAAGAAACGCCAACCAACACTTCCCTTCCAGTACGTGCCTGCCCGTGTAACCGCTGCATCGACAAAAAGCTTCCTTGGTGTCCCCAGCTCCTACCACCCCTACCACCCCTACCACCCCGCCCCTATCACCC